>KV020343.1:0-13196 GCA_001598015.1 Dorcoceras hygrometricum | reverse complement strand
TTATCATATGTTTTCTGTATTTGGGAAAAAAAGAAAAATGAAATAAAAAATATAATCGACTAATATTATCAAACTATACTCTGAAAAACAATGATATCAAGGCATGATATATACTAAAAATTTAAAGGTGATGTCATTACACTGAATAAACTTTTACTTAATTTGATGAAGTTTTTATTTAAATTTGCAGTTATCGTAAACAATCCTAAATTAATACTCGATAATTAATATCTCTCTAGAGGCGTATTAATCAAGAATTTTAATAAACCAATAGGATAATAAATTTTCGAAAGACCTGTATATCTTTATATGGCCCCGTCAATATCATAAATTAATATTTCTTTAAAACAATCTAGTAAAATACAACTGTTTGTTTATTTTATTTTTTTTTTGGTGAAAACTCAAAACCAATATTTAATTTCATATATAACTATTTTAGCATCCTTTTTGGTTTATTTCAAAATACATATATATTTGATTTTTTTAAATATATGATAATTTTTTCATGAATTGTGTCGTTTCATGGATTAATCTCATAAAACTAACCTAAAATAAACTATTTTAGCATCCCTTTTGGTTTGTTTTGGTGAAATTCAAAATACATATGTTTATTTTATAGATAAAAGACTAATGCCGTTTCATAATGTGGACAATCATCAAAATGTTAAAAAAATTTAAATTATTCCACAGAATAAATTTAAAAAGGAAATAATTTATGTGAAATAAGCGATCACTAGCTGCAGCAAGAAAGTACATGTGAACCGAGAAGAGGGTTAAAGAAAATAATTGCAAACTTACGACGGACCATAAAAAAAATAAATAAAAATCCGAGGGAATGAAACGTTTTCATGTATGCAAGATTGATGAATTTGCAAAATTAGAACATGAGGTTTCGAACTAAACTGATATTTTTTAAGAAGGAAAAGATTATAGTCAACCAAGTATGATTAAATAAATAGACTAAAGATTTACTATTCCAACTATTATATAATTTATCAATCCCATTCTGTTATTTATGCTATATATAGCTGTTATTTCCTAAATGACCTCATTATTATTCCATAGGAACGTTAAAAAAACAAATCTTTTTCAAGTTTTTTTTTTATATATACATAACAACCATTTTCCTACGATGATAAATATTCGACGTTTGTAGCATAACGTGGAATATCTACATACACCATGATTACATGTAATCACTCACATGTTTTAAATATATAACGAGATTGTGTAATCAAAACAGATATTTATAAAACAGAAAACAATATAAGCAGATAATTCAGGATTAAGTAATCAAAAAAGTTATTTACATGCACAAAATTCAGAAAAGAATATAAACGGATAATCCAGGATTAAGGGGAGAAAAGAACGGAAAAGATCAAATTTGCAATTTTAATTCTTCCTCAAAAGTTCTTCTAGATTGCAACATCAAGTGTATAAATCATGAATTGAAAGAAGTTTAAAAAAAAAAATCATGACCGAAAGAAATAACACGATCACTTGGTTACCATAGCTAGCTACTCTCCCTATATGAACCAATCTGGGAATTTTTTTTAAAAAATCTAAACTACAACTTAAAGAAACATCATCTCCAACTTGCTATGATAACTAACAAGAAAGAAACGATGGATACTGTTGATGAAATAAAGAGTAAATAATAACCCTTGGTGCCCTGGTTTTGATCCATCCTCCCGATACCACCTTTACACCTTCGTTTATTCTTACGTCTCGATGTACAAATCACCTGTGCTTCCTCCGCAGCGACAACTGGGTTTTCTTTATCCGCCGCCACCACTGGGTCCTTCTCCTCCTCCATGTCTTCCAACACGGAAAACGGATTTCGAAATGTGTTCAGAACGAGTCCATTTGATGACTTCTGCGGCCGATACCGTTTTTTCTCCACTTCTTCGATTTGAAGAGGAGACGGGGGAGACAAAATTTTCTCCGCTTCTTCAGTTTGAAGAGGAGATGGGGTAGACTCTTTTTTCTCCGCTTCTTCGATCTGAACTGGAGGTGGCGATGATGCCTTCTCGATATTCTTTCGCCGTATCTCGGCCAACAGTAACGACGAGACAGTGCCATATCGGCTGTGCTGTTTCACGAGAGCAAGACGTGCCGATGGAGGCGGCGGCCTCTTGATACTACTGCTTGGTGGCCGAGAAGTGATGGCCATGCCCACAACAGTAGGATTCTCAGTGCTGTTGGCGAAAAGTTCCGTCCATCCTCCGTCACTTTTTTCTCCTGCCAGGGGGATAGATGGCACCTGCAACATCCCCTGTCGTGACGGCAAAGACGGCCACTCATCCTCTCTTTCAGAGAGTGGAAATAGAAGAAGAGGCGGCGGCTGCTCTGATATCTTATCGACTCCGCTCACATCCTCCTGCAGATCTGGCGGAGAAGTGTCCTCCACTTTGCTTCTGTCCTCCGCCGCTAGTGGCGGCAGAAAGGATGACTCATCCTTCTTTTCCAAATTGAATGCTGCTTCCATGATTTTTTTTTGTCAGCCACGGGAAATTCGCTACTCGTATACAGATTTTCTATATATATAGATACGTAAAAGTATTTTCATATAATAGAAAACATTCACTGTTCAACTGCGATTGTGTCGTACTGCACTTGATTTATAGTTATCAACGATGATATCGTGAATGATTTAATAAAGAAGTTTGTTTGGATACGTTATCATTAATATATCTTCATCTATTTTTATTTGTATCTTCGATTTCAATAGATTATATATATTGTTATAGATAGAATATTTTCTATCTTAGATATGGCAAGGACTTTAATGAATATAGTTGGTTTTTCTTCTTCCCTTACAACATTATCAAAAAAAAATCCTAAAATAGAACTATAATATTATTTAGATGGATAAAACCAACTGTCTCCTTTATTAGAAATTGTAAAATAAGTAGATTCCAAATGGAATTTTAAGAACTTTCTACTTAAAATTAAAATTAACTCATTATTTTATCATAATTTCTTTTTTATACGGCTAAAATTTGTGGAAAGGTTTATATACCGTATACAAGTATACACAAGTGTTTTTTCTTGTGGTCATATTTTATTATCTATACTAGTATCTATAAAATAACCTCTATAGTTTTAAAAATAATACTCCATCTGTATTTAAATTTAAAAATATTTGAAAAACTTATCTTTATTAGATGTGCAGTTATCTATAACTATCATTTCACTTACAAATATTTATTTATCTTATCTATACGTTTAATCTTTTACATCATAATCAAATCATATCTTATCTAAAGTTGCAATTATGGCAAGGTTTTCCAAGTATATATTAGGTTAAAAATATGCCGTAGAATTGTGACTGGGTTAGGATGTTCATTTGGGAAAGATCTCAGATGAAGCGGTAAAGGTTTTTTATTCAATACTATATAATATTTCATAGATTACTTTTATATCAATACCATATACAAATTCATAGTGATCATTGTAATGAATGGATAAAAATACCTCTTATTGCATTAAATAAAAAATACCCCTATCATTCAATAGAAAGAAAATTAATATAAGCTAGACTTATAAATTCCTTAAAAATATAAATTATTTTTCTATATAATTATTTATTTAAAAAATAATTAATTAAATAAAATTGATGCATGCAAATAATTATTCACGTGTAAGGTGCAACCAGCCCAACAGTTGAGTTGAATACAGCACGTGATTTGGGCTGGGCCTGTGTTCACCTGGAAGTTTAATTTGGACTACTGAAGTTATTTGTTTATAATATTCATATACATGAGATTGTCATTTGCAAAAACAAATATTTAATAAAATTAAAATTGGGCTCTTGGGCATAGTTTCACCGTATCATATATACAAACATAAACAAGTAGATCTGCGTGTGGCCCTAGTCTGGATGCAAAAAGGTAAGGCCTGTTAATAATTGGGCCGAAGCCAATTTCCTGGAGCCAGATCCGAAGCAAGCCCAACATAAGAATAATAGCTTGGACCATTATTCAAAGGCAGAACCAGAATCAGATCCATACTAGATATGTAACTAAATAAAATATAGAACTAAATCCTGAACCGTTCTTTAAAAAATAGTAGATATACCAACGACATCTTAGCCCAATGATTAGGTTGAGGCACTGAGATTTTTGGATCATGGGTTCGATTTGCAGTTAGTTTTTCTAATTTATTTAAGTTACGGTTATTTTATTTCATATCAGATATAAGCAAGTCTCGAGTCAATCCACCGATAAGTATTTTAACTTAGAACCGGACTGAAACCGATAAGCATGCCTACTGTTTGGCCCATTATCTATGACTCGAAACTAGTAGCTTAAATTTATTCCAGCAAACAACGAAGAGTTTTATGTGGGCTTGGAATTGCTTGGCCCTCCATTTCGATCACCTTCAATCAACCATAAAAATCCAAACCTACACACACACACACAAATAATAATAAAAATAAAATAAAATAAATTATATGCTGGATAGCATATTCCAATTATTAAAAGACTTCTCTCACACTGTCACACACATCCCGATCGAAAAGAATATCAGCATCTCTAGCAAATTTTACCGTATGAACGTGCTTCAGCTTGCTTGTCAACTTTACTCTCCGCACAACCAAGGATAAGGTCAAGGCTGGAATAGGATCGAGCGCTTGTCGCTTTACCAAAAGCTATAGCTGGTGGTAATGGTGCAACTCCAATCTTTTAAACCGTATAGCAACACACGCGCCACGTTTCGATCGCTCTACCTAGTAGGGGCAATTATTGCATCACAATCCCCCTCCCAATAATTGCACTCCTTGCAATCAATGGGAATCGAACATGTGACCTTGGATCTGATACCAATTGTAGGATCGAGCGCTTGCCGCTTTACCAAAACATATAGCTGGTGGTAACGGTGCAACTCCAATCTTTTAAACCGTATAACAACTACAAGCGTCACGTATCGTTTGAAATATCTAACCTTTCATTGATATAAGTGATGATTTATGAGCATTATTGAATAGAATATAAAAATTATTTATAACTTTATTGAAGTTTTTCTTTAATTCAAAAATTATTGGTAATATTATTTGGCTATTTCTTGTGAATTGTTTTTGTTGACAAATATAATCTTATCTTTTATATTAATAAAAGAGTTGAAGTGATTAATAATTAAGAAACTGAGTAGTTTACGAATTCTATTATCATTTTATGTAATTGTCAGGCACTTTATGCTTGAATATTACATATGAAATTATTAAACTGATATAGTTACGTTGTCACCACAGACAGCATATTGGTATCCTTCCTCCGAAGCTCCAAGGAACAACAATTCTTCACTTCTTGGTATGAATTATTGATGCTCTTACTCGTGCCAAGGTATGAATTATTGATGCTTCCAACATTACTCTTCACTCTAAAATCGAATATGTTGGATGGCGATTGTTTAAAATGCTTCTGTATTTGGAAGTTATACAAAACTGGAACAGTTTGATAAGAACCTCTCAGTATGTTGTTGAGGCCATCTCCAACTCTGTGCTATTCTTCAAATTTGCACCAATTTGGTGCCAAAACCAAGCCCAAGCCCAACCCCGCTCCAACTTTTGCACCAATTTAAAGATTTGGCGTGAATATGGGGATTTTGTAGCCATTTCTGGCGCAGAGAAAAGCTCTGCGCTAAACGCTATATTGATTTTTCTTTTTTTTTTAATTTTTTTATTAAAGTAATAATTATAGAACATTAATATTTTATATAAACAAGTTTTAAAAATCGAATTTTTAATAACATAACTTAATAATTTAATTAAGTAATTATAAAAAATTAACTATTTTTATAATTTATATTAAAATTCTTATTTTTTTTATAAAATGTATGATATAAATAAATAAAAGAAATTAATATATAGAATTAATGGGTATATTCCGAGAATATATTTTTTGGTGCAAGATTTGAAATAATGGGTTGGAGATGAATGCTTTTTAGTGCCGAACTGCAGCAAAATAGAGTTATGGGTTGGAGATTATCTTAGTTAGGGCATACCTATCCGATGGAGCATTTCTTAACAAATGAACTTCCCTCTAAACAATCTCTATTTCGGAGCATTTCTTAACAAATGAACTTCCCTCTAAACAATCTCTATTTCGGTACTCCATTTTGCGCAGCTTGCTACAATGATCCTCCATATGTGGGGAGCGGAGGATCACTGTAAAAATAGAGAAATTTTTGGAGGACAGAATTTACTAAAATGTCATCCTCCAAAACAACAGTTAAGGTCCTTTTTCTATATTTATTATTGTTGGGTCCATTTCATATATGAATCTATTATTTTAATATTTTTAATTAGTTCCACTATGTTGGTCCTGAAACGGATATAATCTTGATTTTGATGGCATAAAAATTGTTTATGTATTTTGTAACATATTTACTTAAGTGTGCAGTACTGGAACGAGATCAAAATATCAAAGCGGATGAAAACAAAGTTGTACAGGGTAAAGAGAGATGAACTGGATGAACCAAAATATCATAATAGATCATTTTAGAACAACATAGATCATAAGAGAACATCACGGATCAGTTCACCACAGGTTCGATCAGAACAGGATAGCATATATCTGTTCAGAATATGAAAACATAGATTAGTTCAGTATAGATAAGATCATATCATATTGGTTAAAGAAGTTTGATGTTCGTTACGATTTTTATTAGTTCAGATATTGCACAAGTAGTGGACAATCAGACAGTATATTGCGAATTATGGATGAGAGCATTGAAGTACAGTTAAGAGAATCCTTAGATACATTTAGGATACCTTAAATGTAGCATTATATTTTTAAGGATCGAATTTAACACTCACATCTATGTTGACTCATATTGTATAAGTTATCCTGATAAAAGAAAATCTACTAACTGGTTAGAGGAACTTGGTACAAACAGAGAATTTATTTTGTGACAGTTAAAATGTCTTGCACATTGTAAAGAATCCATATTTCCATTACAAGAATAAACACATTGGAGTCCAATTTTACTTCTTTTGGGAAGTGGTATGGAAAGGAAGTGCGGATATGCAGAAGGTACATATAAAGGATAATATGACTGATTATTTGATCAGGCCAGTAAATACTGATAAGTTTAAGTGGTGTAGATCATCATGTATCCTTGGAGAAACATAAATAGTAGAGAACAACAATTTGATCAGGCCAGTAAATATTGCTTGATTCTCAATAAATATCCAAATGAGAGAAATGTTGTATAGCTAGTACACGCATTTAAGGACATGCGGAAATCAAATATTGGAATGCTAATTGCATAAGATGATTTGCTTACAGTTTGGTTGCAATATGCCGGCCAATTGAGGGAAAAAAATTCTTTAAATGTCAAGTGTTGTCACGTGAAGGCAAATTCAAGATCAAGGCCGAGGATCTCTATTACTACTCTATTTAATTTCAAATAATCCAATTTTCGAGTGCTCTTTATTCCTTTTTAAAGCATTCGGAAATATTTGAGCATGTTATATAATATTTTCGAGATAAATGAGATGATGTAATTTTCAAATATTATAGTGGAATCTTTTCATCTTGTCGTGGTTTTTAGCTTAATTTTTAACGTTTAAATTTCGTTGTTCATATTTTATCCGATCTATATTTTTATCTCAAGATTCCGTACGTGAGATCAACAATTTCGAAGAATTGTTTCTAATGCCTTTAAACATTTAATTAAGCTATAATTGATGATTTTTGAAAAGCCAAAATTTGCCCTTTTGACCGTTTTCGTTTTAAAATACAATATTTTTGTAACCAAAACTTCAAAAATATGTAAATCAATTAAAATTGTAAATATTAAAGTTGATTTCTATTTATTAATCCAGACGAAAATATGTAAAAACTTTTTTTTAACCGAAAAATACACTTTAAAATTAAGAAAATATTTTTATCACCCAACTCAGTATCAGAAAACATGAATATTTATCAAGAGAAGAATGCCTGGTATTCCCCTTTTTATCTATAGAATCTAATACGTATTTTAAATCTTGAGTACATCCTTTTACCATGACTTCATCACTATTCGGATTATGACTTCAGCGGTGACGTATTTATTAATTTTTTTACATGCAAACGTGTAAAGCAGTACCAAGGATTTAAACTCAAATATTTTATTTTATGAGGAAACAACTTCTTAAATTTTGCGTTGACATTACTATAATTAAATATCTTATATTTCTAACAGGTGTAATCGTTTGCCGCCAGTTCTATAGCATTTGATTTTGGTAAATTTTACGCTTAAATATAATACATCTTTTGGGATAAAATAAAATAAAATATACGATATACATGTTTTTTATTCTGGAAGAAGTTATCTGCATACATTTGAGTAGGGATGGGAAAAATATCGAAAATATCGTTTGAGAAGTCCTCAACACACTTTCAGCTATTTTTCTAATAAATAAATGCGAAAGAACTTTTTTTTTTGAACAGTAAACTGAACCAGCAAACTGAACCAGCAAACTGAAAGCTGAAATAAAACTGCTTAAATTTTTGACAGCTTCGAGTAAACTCAACAACATGAGATTTGCGGAGCTTGAAACAGATTTGAGAAAACCGATGGATCACATAAATTGAAATCGGTTAAAACTGTATTCAACTTCAACAAGTAAAACTGAGTATTTTTACAAAACTGAAACTGAAACTACGACAGAAGTTGTTTTCTCTCAAAACTGAAAACTGAAATCTTAATTCAAAAGCCAAAACTGTTATTCTCATCTTAATGCTGCACAAACGCTTGGTCACAGGGTTTGCGACAATCGACCGCCGTCAGCTCAGGAATCCAGCCCCTCAACCTCTGTCTCGACTCTCAACTTCATCTGCACCAGTCAAACGTAGTGAGCCTAGGGGCTCAACAAGTATAAAACTGTGCAGTAGCAATTAATACGTAATATAGGCACAAGCATAAAATATTTGTACCCAAGTATATTTTCTGAACTGAAATACGTAAGACATAGCAGCTTAAAACAGTTTACGTAAAAATTCATGCATAGAAATTCAGCTCATAAATTAAAGTCATTTTCTGCGAAATCTGTTCCCTGACTTGGTCCCTCCATTCTCAAAATTCACTTGATCAAGCTAATTGAATACCATGGTACTAGTTTGGCATGACTCCCCAGTGCTTGTCTGGTTCCCATACACGTCAAGTTTTGGTATGGTTCCCCAGTTCTTGTCTGGTTTCCATACACTTCAGTTTTGGCATGTCTTCTCGGAACGTTTCCCGACTCTCATACCCGTAATATAGATATGGCTAAACAAAACGTCTCTCAATTCTCATACCGCATCATTTGATAGAGCTCACGAGACGTCTCTCGATCCCACTATCCGTAATAGATTACCACAATCAAGTCGCTTCTTTCAAAAACATTTTTCTCAACTTAAACTTTCTGTTCTTAACTCAGTTCTCAACCTCAATTCTCAAAATTAAATAATCTTTTCTTTCTTTAACATTACGAAAGCTGCAGGAGGACACTGCAGAAAGCTTAAAACTCAAAACTGCTCAACATCACATTTTATCTTTAAAATAAAACCTACATTTTTCTCATGACAGTAGGCTGCTCCTAGAACTCGTTACTCAACCTACACACGCAGACCAGCTTGCACTGATCAGCTCGGAAGACAAACTTGGCTTACGAAAATCTATACAGTATACCCAGAACAGTTCGGGGCTTCGATCCGGATCGCGCATTGGGACCAGCTTAGAGCACTCGATCAGCTTAGAGCACACAGGTCCGTTCGTCTGCCCAGATCAGCTCGGGGCATCTGATCAGACCGCACGCCGAAAAAAACTCAGGGTGTTCGATCAGGTCCGGGCACGCAGATCAGCTCGGAAACCCAGAACTGCTTAGGTTCTCTCCTCAGCTTACAGTGGTTACTTAGCTTATGGGGGTCTAACTGCTTACGGAAAGACAAACATTATACGGAAGTCAACCAGACTAAGATTGGTCAAATCAGCTTAGGTGAGTCAATCAGCTCATGACAGTCAACCAGCTTAGCACGGTGAACCAGCTCGAGCGATAGACCAACTTAGCACAGTAAACCAGCTTAGCACGATAAGCCAGCTCGGGGCGACAAACCAGCTTAGCGCAGTAAATCGGCTTAGCACAGTGAACCAGCTCGGGGAGGTAGACCAGCTTAGGATGGTCGGACAGGCGTGTGATGGTCAAACCAACTCGGGATGGTCAAACAGTTCGGGAGGGTCAGACCAGCTCGGAGTGGTCAACCCAGCTCGGATTGGTCAAACCAGTTCGAAGAAAATCAAACAATAGAGGAAGGTCAAACCAGCTGGGGAAATGTCAAAGCAGACTGGGTAAGTCAAACCAGTTGGGGGAACGTCAGACCAGCTTAGACTCAAGGAAACAACTTAGGCTCAAAGAAACAGATTAGGGCTTGAAGGAACAGCTTAGGGCTCGAAGAAACAACTTAGGGCTCGAAGAAAGACGCTGTTTACTCAAAGAAAAGGACAGTTCAAACTTAAGGGCTTACGAATCCAGATTACATAAACAAATAGCTTAGGATACTCAAACTCTGAAGAGACAGGTTACGGCTCAAGCAAAAAGGAGAAACCAGTTTATGAAACTTGAATCATAGAGAACAGTTTACACAGACACAGCTCACGAACCTCAGGTCTGCCCTAACCCAATTCATTCCTCGGCTTAGCCTCACCATCGCAGAACCTCAACTCTAACTCTAAGCAGCCCCGTAGGTTTTAAGATCAAACAATTTACGTCACATAAAGGCCTCTATAATAGTCTCAAAGCTCAGAAAAAAATTTCGGAGAAATAGAAGAATTCAGCACATGCAGATAATAGGTTAACTGGTACAGTCAAAGAAAAGCTTTGTACTTGCCTTGTTTCGTAGAACTTACTACGACGGTGTCACGAAGCTGGCTGGACGGAGAGACGCCGGGAACACTGGGGTTTACGCTCTGGAAGCATAAGATCAGGGAAGAGAGGGGGAAGAGAGTGCTACGGGAGAAGAGAAATATAGGGCTCGGGTGTTTTGTTTCTGAAATATATTGTGTGTGTGCATGCATGGTGTTTTGTGTTGTAGCTGTGTTTATTTGGGAATAAATCGGGATTTTAGATTTGCTAAAATCAATTAGCTAGATTTGCTTCCAAAATTCTTATATCTTCCCTCAATTTAAATTTTCAAAGTTGGGGATAAAATATTAGGAAAAAAAATTGGGTTTAAAACTTGTTTTTTTTACAATAAAGAATAGATTTCATAAAAATTTCCATTACCAGTAAATGGCTTCGAAAAATAAACTTCATTAAAAATCATCTTTGACTCGGTGTTCCCATCGTCCTTAAATTCTATGCCGAGTGTTCTATTTAGAATTTTAAGATGAAAACAGCACTATAGAACTTTTCTTCGTTTTTTTTTTCTTTGAAAGATATAATATATCATGTGATACTAAAATATTGAACATAAATTATTAACCTGAAATATTTTTATGCAAATCAGATATGAAAGAATTTGTAGGTCTATCCATGTCCACCTCGATCATGCAGAGAGCACTAGATGAGGCAAATCGCAAAGCAACGAACTTGCATTACATTTTCTTTATATATCCAAACGATGAATTTGACAAATAGAACCTAGATTTGAGCATACGGCTCTTCTTTAATGGCGCAGATTATTTGTTACTAAGAATGAAAGAGATTTATGTCATTTTCCAGTAAACATGGCCGCCGTCTAACTGTGATAATATCAAGCAATCAATAAAGAAGAAGCCACTAGATTCACAAAATCAATCGTGTGTGTGAATATTAAAATAAGACCGCACTCGATGATATCAGAAGAAGAAATTTCTCAAGTTATCTCTGAGAAGATGTTATTTGTTTGCAATCTTCAAAAGAAACTGTGGTGCTGTCTGTTTATGTAGTTTGCTATACTCAGGTTTTAACTCAGAGAACGTGAAGACAGACAAAGTGAGCCATGTGCGCATTGAATAGCTACAGGACGACAGATTAATTATATTATTTTCTCGTCCATCTTCTTCTCTTTTCGCTTTGTTTGTCTTTTTTTTCTCTTCTATTATTGGGAAAATTGATTTCTGTCGATTAAAGGCTTTGATTATCGACCACCAATTCAAACCGTATTTTAAAAATAATCTTGTCTGCTTAAATATTCACTAAGTATTCTTATGTACGTAATCCTAGAATACCCCCTTTTTTTTAATCATTTTAACAGCAACCATGAATATCCAAATTGTTTGCAGAGAAATATATATATATATATATATTTGTTCATGAAATTCAAATATTCCAATATTTTATTGTTTGTAATCAACCCCATAATTATAGTCACAAAAAATCACTAGAGTAACAATGGACTTAACTTTCGCTACTCCCATCATTTCAAAATACTTCTAGAAAACACTAAGGTGGACAAAAATATAAATTACTTAAGTGAATCATGAATCAGACTAAATGACAAAAAAATAATATTATTTAGTGGCCTGTGGTTCCAAGATTCGATTCCTTGTCTTTATGCACTCATTCATAATAGTCTTTATGCACTAATTAATATGCTTATTCGGAATCACCAAAATACTCATTAAAAGAACCCCAAAATGAAACCTAAAAGCTAGCATAATCATATGGTTTTCCATCGGGTTGGGTTTAAGAAAGTGGAGAATGGAGAAGCATTAATTGTTAATAAGGTAAGTGATTCAATAAATGCAGCCTAATACTTCCACGAATTTGGCAAAACTAATATGGTATTAGGCTAGAAAACTATTTCTAGCACAACAGAAATAGATTAAAGAAACAAATGGATGCCAGAAAACAAAATTAGGTCGTAATCTTGTGTTTTCTGAAGAAAACCGCAGCCGTTGGTCGGGACAATAGACACCCAGGCAGTGATAATAGACTTCATAGCAGGATAATATTCCGAGCTGATCGAGATGATACAGTCAATAAGTAGAGAAAAATTTTCCGAGCAGGTCGGGGTATATTCCCGAGCAGAGCGATAGCATTCCCGAGCAAGCCGAGAATGGATTCAAGAGTAGATAAAGATCAACATGTCCCGGAGCAGGTCGTGGCAGTAAACTCCCAAATAACATGTTCTCGAACAGGTTGAGATAAGGGATTCAATAAGTGTAGATAACATATTCCTGGGTAAAGTAGATAACATACTCCGAGTAGACGAAAATGACCGATCTGGTTGTACTTATAGACTGCAGCG
>KV020342.1:0-16908 GCA_001598015.1 Dorcoceras hygrometricum | reverse complement strand
GGCCTTATCCTCAGTTTTTGACGGCCCAAATCGACTAGGAACATGTTCAGAATACACAGTGACTATTAGATGTGTTTCATGATAGCCGTCATACCCACTATCACATCTAACATACACTTTAGTGTATTCTAGATCTTTACTCAATTCAATTGTTAATCATTATACACACAATGAAAGTAAAGAACGCCATATAAAAGAATGCGAATATCATATATAAAGATTGTCATATTAAAGAGTCTATAAACCCACACGCCACAAGTTGGCTAGTTGGGCATCTACTCTAACATATAAATCACAGCCGTGAGTTCTGTGCCGTGTCCCGTGGGATTTATGTTTTGTGCGTTGTGTGTTTAGCAGGTTTCAACCAGATCTCTCGGGCCTGTAATTGTGGTAATCGTTGCACAGAATCAAGGTACGGATCTTGAGCTTGAAATCCAGCTTGGATTAGCGTGGGATTTAATGTGAGAGTTGTTTTGCATCTCTGGTTGGGATTACCGTGAATATTGTGGTGTATTGCTTGCTGTGCATTTGTGTTATGCTAGCTACTTGCTGTTATGTGCATACACGCATTTATTCACTTGCATTTCGGATCCCTTGCTTTGTATCTCGTTGTATTGTGCTGTTGTTTCTTACCAGGATGCGAGGGCGAGCGGCGATACCGCACTCTCATCTCCCTGCTGGGATTGTTAGCCCTCATGTGCCGAGTGGTTAACTACCACAGTTCATGAGTTGTGCAACGGCAGGTTGAGTTGTTTGATGCATCTGGTATTCGGGTGTGGTGTCAAGGCGAGTGGCTCATTACCACACTTTGAACACACCCCGTGGCCACTGTTCGTTGCAGATGTTGTGGAGCTATGTTTGAGTTCCTCGGCTCCCTCTTCGGTTGTATCCTTCATCTGTTATCCGGTATCTCATGCATAGCATCTACATTTTATCTTATGCTTTTCTTTAGCTGTTTCAGTGGCTCTCCGTACTGGGGTTTGACCCCATGTCCCTCTGGGGCTTGGTTTGTTTTCCTTGCCTGTTGTGTTGTTCAGGTTATCTAGCTGGTCGTGAAGCTAACCCAGCTGGAGGTGCCCCAAGAGGTGGTTAGAGTGTCCCATCAGATGTCAAAATCCTGAAACGGCAAAACGAGGTTCCCTATGATCTCTTTTAATGTGGTCATACCAAGAAACTGTTATTAGTAACGGTTTTATTACTTTGTCATTCATTACATTTTCAACTATACTCCATGCATGACTCAAACTAGAAAATATTCTGACCTATCGGTATATTTTTCGCTGAACACATGGAAAAGGGGCCATCACCATAGTAATATCTCCCACTTATTTTTAGAATATGAAAAGACGCATTTTATAATATTCATGATAATAAATTATAAGCCAATTATCAATAAAGAACTTTGTTAAAAGTACTTATCCTATTTCTATTTTTTTTTCCTAAAGTTAACCCAATAATGGGCTAACCCCCCGTATAATCTCTTGGTATATCATTTCTAAATCTGCAATAATCATCCTAGTTTTCAAAATCGTGCCGGATCTAGCTTTAAAAAACGATTCAATCGGTTCTAATAGATATCCGAAGCAGAATACTGTATATTAATAAAATTTTAATATATTTTAATGAATGATATTTTTAAAACTCCAATATATATATATATATATTTGGGACACTCTAATCAACCTCTGGGGACATCACCAGCTGACTCACCTCCACGGCCAGCTGAATAAAATGGAAAACTTGAATGGCACATAACAAACCAAACAGCCCCAAAGGGACGGGTCAAACCCCAGTACAGAGAGAAACATAAAACAGCAAGTAGATAGAACAAGTTATAGATGCTATGCGATGCATGAGAACAGGAAGATCAAGGATCCAAGGGAACTGTACACAGCTGGACATCAGAAATGGGAGTGGTCACCGGATGTGTGAGGGAATGGGAATTACCCAGCCTCTCAATCACACATGGTACCAGAAACATTACAGAAAAAGGGATGGTCGCAAATCATGTGAGAGAATGGGAGCTACCCAGCCTTTCAATCACACAAAGTACCAGCACAAGATAGAAGAGAAAAGGCCATAGTACATGTGAGAGAATGGGAGCTACCCAGCCGCTCAATCACACGCATCATGTCAACACGGGTTAGCTCAACAGCGAAAGACAACATATCATAGGTTCTCAGAGCAGGCTGCTAGCATAGGATCGCAAGGAACAAAGCGTAAAAACATGACATGGGTGTATGCATAAGAACAGCTTGCAAGATAACACGTAATAGATCAGATGCATAGAACCACAGCATACACACTGCTCAAAATAACGGCACATGCTCATTTATACCCAAGCCTATCTCAAAGCTGTAAATATAAGCTCACATGCATACCTTAGCTTCTGTGCTACAATTAACACAACAAGAGTCCGACAACTCAGATCTGAAACCTGCTTAACCAAACACAATAATCATCTCAAGGACCATAAGCACAGATATATGCGAGATAAATCGACCGGGAGCAATCCAGAGCGTCTACATTTGAAATCTTCAACTATTTATACTCTTCAATCTAAACGGTCAAGAAATGTAGCTATTAGATACAAACCCCTTTGCATATCTTCATCGTATCTCCATTAATTCTATGCAAAGGTAATCTGCGCTTATCAAGGCTTAGTGGACTTATTTAACAAACCGGGTAAACAACTTATCAATCACAATCCGTACTGTGCATCTTTACTCAAAATAGGTCTGATCTTGTTTCCTTAATCCAAATTGAATAGCTGGCTTTTATACAATTAAATCGAGATCAATCTCAGATAAACAATTGATAAGATCTGACGAATTCTGAAGCTCACATCTTCTAGAATATTGAAATCTGAATACTGCTCTCTCTTTCCCTTTGTGAGTAGCTACAAGAAATATCTCATTACACGTATAGCCATCACATCTGAAATATCCTCCTTTTTTACTATTACAAAATCAATGCTCTCTGTCATATTTAAACACTGTACTTCTCTTCTCTTAATGCTGAAACACTACCAAATCTGAAGTCTGAAGAACCATGTGTAGAGTCTGTTCACATCTGAACGCATATACCCGGATCTGTTAGCGTAACCTCTGATTCAAATCTGATACCTTCAAATCTGAAATTCTGACACGATAACTGAAATAACTCAAATACTCAAATCTGTTAAATTCTGATTCAAAATCTTCAACCCGTTAACTGAGATCTGATACCCAAATCAGATCTGCTCTGAAATTCTCGTCTCAATAACGTGACGTCCAGATCTGAAATATTTCCTTCTCTTCAGTGCGAATACTTAAGGTCCAGATCTGAGTCTTATGTTCAGTTCTTAGTCTTGTTTTTGTTATCACCAAAACTTATAAATTTTATCTTAACAATTTCCTCCTTTTTGGTGATGACAAAACTTAGCAGCCTACGACTTAAAAAGATACAAAAAGATATATCTTGAAGTAGCGCGATGTATTTATGATCAAAAACTATTCTAAGTAAAAGAGATTTGTACAAAGAACGGAAAAACTGTTAAAAATGCACCTGTACAGATCTATCCAATAATCAGCTCCCTCCAATCCAATATCTCAAGTCTCTTTGTCTAGGACCACTTTGCGAACCACCACTTCCTCTTTTTCTTGGAGGTTCACTTCTGCTACCACCACCACCACTAGGTCTGCTCTTATAGTCCGGAGGTAGCTGCAGACCTCGGCTGCTACCACTTTCCCCCTTTTTGTCATCACGGCCTCTATTGATATAGGCTATGATTTCAGCAAGGTGATCGTGAAGGGTACTATAATGTTCCTGAGACTCCTCACGGAATGCAAGCATAGCCTGTGACGCCCACGCCCATGGGTGTCAACGGATTTGAATAGAAAGGAATAAAAGAGGAAAAGAAGGGCTGAAATGAAATATTGTAAGATGTATTTCTTACAACATAAAATTTTGAGACAAAAACACACACTTGGCACCAAATAATAAATAGAAGAAGCAGATTTGAACCACAAGTTGATATAAAATACAATGTGCGATATTACAACATCTGAAATTCAAAATGAATTCAATCATTGTTGTAATGGATCTAATACAGATTTGTCAAAAGATCAAAAACAACAACAGCTATGCGGAAAACATCGGCGATTAATAAACACAATCACCACAGCTGGTTCAGCTCCCGCCGCCCGTCTGCCCTAGATCTGTCTCACCTGCTCCATTTAAAAGCTAATGAGCCTAGGGGCCCAACAAGTAAAATCTGAGGATAAAAAATCACTTAATGCAGGCAGACATCTTACTTCTTAACATAACTTAGTTTAAAGGAAGGCATTTAAACTTAAACATCATTCGTAAAAACAGATTCGGGACATAACCCAGATCTCATCATTATTTTCTTGTCATTTATGGCTTAGAAGCTCTCCTTTCGTCCATTGGCACTTGATCAAGTTACTTCTGAATTCAATCTTTATGGCATGAAGCCCTATATGAAGGGGAAATCGACACGCTCGACGACTACTCATCCTTCCTTTATGAAGGGGCAACTGACATCTGGAGATCTGCTCACCCTTCCGTGGTGACCTTCTGTTATCTACGCCATAAATCCTTTAACAATAAACAAATCTTCTTTTAAACTCATATCAGATTTGAACTTCATCAGGGATCACTACATTTTGAAACTCGTTTCTCTTTAAAATCTCACTGAGCTTCAGATTTGACTACTGGGAACTTATCGCTGAAGTGAAAATTAGATTTGACTATCAAAATAGCATTCAGATGCAAAACATATCTTAGTCGTAGAAACAGATTCGACTATAGGGTGTACGTCGCTGGCGTGAAAACAGATTTGACTCTAGGAGCGCTGTCGCTAGTAGGGAAATTCAGATGTGACCTATGGAAACGCTATTGTTAACTGGTAAAACAGATTCACTGAAAAGATATATCGCTCTTTAAAGAAACAGACTTGGCTAGCGAAATGACACGGCTGGCATGAAAACAGATTTGACTCTAGAACAGTGTTTAAGAGCGAAACAGATTCGAAATCTGCAAGGCAGACTTGATATGGGATTTCAGACTTCAAGATATGATCAGGTTACTAGCATAGAAAACGACTTGGCTATGAGACTTATTGCTGAAATATCTCGACGACACCCAAGACACCAGCTCCGCTTTTCTAACCGGAAAAAAATCCCGATTGGACCAGCATCACCAATTACTTGGAGTCAAGTCCAGAAATCGCCATTCACCAAGAAGAAGAACTTCATAATCTTTCAGGGAACTAGAACCTGAATGCTCAATGTTTTAAAAACAACATCAACACCTGCGCTTAAAACATACTGGAAGTCCCTTTAAAACAAAAAAAACAATGAACCCGATCTTTCATTTTATTAAACATGCTTGAACATTGCTATATGTTTAACATAAGCAGGCAAGCAAACAGAACTCAGGAAAATCAATATATGCTTTAAAATGGTGTTGCAAGAATCAGTTTTACTTGCCTTAACACTAGAAACACGGAGACAGTTGGTTCATACAGAAATCCTTACCAAACAGATATGGGTAAAGACTATACATATCAGCTTCGGTCTCCCATATAGCTTCTCGTTCTGTCTGGTTAGACCATTGTACCTTAACCATAGGAATACTATGGTTCCTTAACTTCTTAATATCTCTCGAAGAATCCTCTCGGGTCTCTCTTCGTAACTCAGATCTGGTGCTAACTGAATTGATTCATGGTTCAATACGTGCGACGGGTTAGGAATATACTTCCTCAAAGATGATATGTGGAAAATACTATGCACTGCGGACAGATGCGGGGGCACTGCTAAACGATATGCCAACATTCCTACTCGTTCCAGAATCTCGTAAGGCCCAATATATCTGGGACTCAGTTTTTCTTTCTTCCCAAAACGCATCACTCCTTTCGTAGGAGCTACTCTTAAAAACACATGATAACCTAGTTCAAAACTCAGCTCTCGACGTCTATTGTCTGCATAACTCTTCTGTCTGCTCTGAGAAGCTCTCATCCGCTCTCTAATCTTTCTAACAGCCGCAGCTGTTTGCTCTACCACATCTAGTCCTAAACCAGCTCGTTCTCCTATCTCATCCCACTGAAGAGGTGTTCTACATTAGCGACCATAGAGAGCTTCGTATGGGGCCATCTGGATAGAAGATTGGAAATTGTTATTATACGCAAATTCCACCAATGGTAGATTCGGATCCCAGCTCTCTGAAAAATCCACAATACAAGCTCCAAGTAAATCTTATAAAATCTGAATCACCCTTTCAGATTGACCATCTGTCTGCGTGTGAAAGGATGTGCTAAAAGTCAACTTCGTATCCAAAGCTTTATGCAAGCTCTTCCAGAATTCTGACGTAAACTTCGGATCTCTATCAGATACTATCAAAACGGGAACACCATGCAGCCTCACTATTTCCTTCACATAAAGATCTGCATATTTGCTCACATAATATGTTCTCTTAACTCGTAAGAAGTGAGCTGACTTTGTGAGTCTGTCTATTATAACCCAAATATAATTATATCCTTGAACAGTCCTAGGTAAACCAATTACAAAATCCATAGCTACGCACTCCCATTTCCATTCTGGAATAGGCATGGGCTTTAACATTCCTGCGGGTCTTTGGTGTTCATCTTTCACCAATTGACACGTCAAACATTCAGAAACAAACTTGGATATATCTCTTTTCATTCCCGGCCACCAATACAACTTTGACTTTGTGAGTCTGTCTACTATAACCCAAATAGAATTATATCCTTGAACAGTCCTAGGTAAACCAATTACAAAATCCATAGCTACGCACTCCCATTTCCATTCTGGAATAGGCATGGGCTTTAACATTCCTGCGTGTCTTTGGTGTTCATCTTTCACCAATTGACACGTCAAACATTCAGAAACAAACTTGGATATATCTCTTTTCATTCCCGGCCACCAATACAACTTCTGGAGATCCTTATACATCTTAGTAATCCCCGGATGCGCAGAGCAGGGGGCTGTATGGGCCTCTGTCATCAAATCTAATCTTAGGGTGTCTACTTGGCACCCACATCCGTCCATGAAATCTAACTACTCCTTCTTCTGAAAAGTAGATACTACTACCTCTCTCTCTATCTTGCTTAACCCACTTCTGAAGCTGCTCATCTTTCAGTTGTCCTTCTCGGATCTGGTCTATCAGATTCGATAGTATGATGAGATCTGCCATGATCATAGTACTACCACTGGGCACCATCTCTATTCCAAACTTCTCAATGTCATACGCCAATGGTCTCTGGACGCTGAGTTGGGCTAATCTAACAGATTTCCTACTTAAAGCATCCGATACTACATTGGATTTTCCTGGGTGATAGCTGATTGTACAGTCGTAATCCTTCACCAGCTCTAGCCATCTCCTCTGCCTCATATTAAGTTCCTTCTGGGTGAAAAAGTATTTGAGGCTCTTATGATCTGTGAATATCTCAGAATTATCCCCATAAAGGTAATGTCTCCAAATCTTCAAGGCAAAGACTACAGCTGCCAGTTCTAAGTCATGGGTTGGATAATTCCTCTCATGGTCCTTAAGTTGTCTGGTGGCATAGGAAATTACTCTACGGTCCTGCATCAGCACATCACCTAAGCCTAACTTGGATGCATCTGTGTAAATAACAAACTTCCCTTGATCAGATGGCATGGTTAGCACGGGGGCTTCTATCAACGCTTGCTTCAACTTATCAAAGCTGAGTTGACACTCTGGTGTCCAATCATACTTAACCTGATTTCTTGTTAGCGAGGTCAAGGGGACAGCTGTCTTCGAAAATCCTTGAATGAATTGCCTATAGTATCCGGCTAAACCCAAGGAAATCCTTACTTCCGAAACAGATTTGGGAACTGGACACTCACGAACAGCTTCCACCTTAGCTGGGTCTACCTCCAATCCATCCTTAGTTATAATGTGACCTAAGACCTCAACTTTCTCCAACCAAAAATCACGCTTACAGGGGCTCCTTAGGGTGACGTACTCGGTCTAAAAAATCCCTTATCTAACAAATCTTGGATCTGTTCCTTCAGTTCCCTCATTTCTGATGGAGCTAGGTGATATGGTGGTCTAGATAACGGTTGCTGCTCCTTGTACTAAGTCAATTGCGAATTCTAGCTCTCTATCCGGCAGTAGTCCATGGATATCTTCTGGGAAAACCTCTGGAAATTCACTTACCACCTCCATATCTGAAATTTGGGGCTTGCTAATCGTAGTTAAGGATGTTAGGCTTGCTAAGAATCCTACCTTCCTTTCCTCAAACAGCTTTGAGCCTTAAGAGCTGATATAATGCACGGAGTCCTCCAAATCTGATTGGCCTCAAACGTAAACGGGTCTCCTCTGGGTGGGTTAACCACTACTGTTTGGAAGTTAAAGTCAATTACTACTCCATACTTGGTCAACCATTCCATTCCCAAAATCAGGTCAAACTCGGGCATCGGTAACACAATCAAATATGCGGTAATTAATCGTCCTTGAAGCCTAAGTTCTAAATCTCAAAACAAACCATAGGATACTAACTCTTCTCTTGAGGGTACCATTACGCAAAAGCCTATAGTTACTTGGTCGGGTCTGATGTGTAACTTCTTAGCAAACTTGGCTGCTATAAAAGAATGGGGTAGCTCCTGAATCTATTAATGCTACTGAGGGCATACCAGCAATCAAGATCTTACCCGTAACTACCATCGAATCTTGATTATCCTACTCAGATGTCATCACGAAAGCTCTACTGGTCATCAGCTGCTTTGTCTTTGGGAAATTCTTAATCATATGCCCTGGCAAACCACATTTGAAGAAGACGTTCTAGCCAAGTCTGCATGGACCAGGGTGAGTTTTCTGGCACTTGGGACACACGGGTCTGATGTTGCTAGAGAGAACTGCACTAATAGGTTGGATCGGTAGGGGCTTATGCTCTTGAGGCCTCTGCTGATTCTTATTATGCTTCTTAAACGGCCTCTAATCCTTCTGCTGAAAGGCCTGCCTCTTCTATTGCCTCTCTTCTTCCACATCTTTTCAATCTCTTTCAACACGCAGGGCTCTATCCACTATTTCTCCGTAAGTCTTAGGCACAGATAGCCTAACATTCATCTTTAACATAGGCCTTAACCCTTCCACAAAATGACTCAGCTTCTCTTCTGGGTCATTACCAATAAGAGGCACAAAATAACAACCTCTTTCAAACATCCTCACATACTCATGTACAGTCATACTCCCTTGTTTCAAAGTTATAAATTCCCTCTTCAACTCAGACCTCTTGGCTGCTGTGAATTATTGTTCGAAGAATACTCGCTTGAAATCTCCCCAGGTCAGATTTGCTGAATCCACAGATAGTTTAGCTCTTTCCCACCAAATCATAGCGTCATCTCTCAACATGTAGATAGCGCACCGAGGCCTATCCAAATCTGGTATTTGGAGGTACTCAAAGATAACCTCCATCGAATTGATCCAGCTCTCAGCAACTAAGGGATCTTTAGTACCACTAAACTCCTTCGGCTTCTGTCTTTGGAACTTCTCTTGAGGATCATCGTGGCTTGGTCCTCTACTACTCAAATATTGGCCATTTCCTCTGCCATATTGTTTTACCAACAGTCTTAGATGTTGGGTAATGCTAGCGTTACTGTCTAAGTCGGGTTCTTCTAAGGAAGTGTTTCTTCTACCTCTTCCTGTGCCAGACATCTTAATCTATAGCCCATAATCCACCATAATATGAACATCAGAACATGCTAAAATTTAAAAGACAAATGCTCTGAAACATAAAGTAAACTCACAGATCTGGAGAAACGGTCGACGAAATCTGTTCCAACCGGAAGTGTGTGTTTATCCGAGGACCATGCGCTGATACCAAGTTGTGACGCCCACGCCCATGGGTGTCAAGGGATTTGAATAGAAAGGAAGAAAAGAGGAAAAGAAGGGCTGAAATGAAATATTGTAAGCTGTATTTCATACAACATAGAAATTTTGAGACATAAACACACACTTGGCGCCAAATAATAAATAGTGGAAGCAGATCTGAACCACAAGTTGATATAAAATGCAATGTGCGATAACAACATCTGAAATTCAATATGAATTCAATCATTGTTGTAATGAATGTAATATAGATTTGTCAAAAGTTCAAAAACAACAACAGCTGTGCGGAAAACATAGGCCATTGATAAACACAATCACCACAGCTGGTTCAGCTCCCGCCGCCCGTCTGCCCCAGATCTGTCTCACATGCACCATTTAAAATCTAATGAGCCTAGGGGCTCAGCAAGTAAAATTTGAGGATAACAAATTCACTTAATGCAGGAAGACATCTTACATCTTAACATAACTTAGTTTAAAGGAAGGCATTTAAACTTAAACATCTTTCGTAAAAACAGATTCGGGACATAACCCAGATCTCATCATTATTTTCTTGTGATTTATGGTTTAGAATCTCTACTTAGGTCCGTTGGCACTTGATCAAGTTACTTCTGAATTCAGTCTTTATGGCATGAAGCCCTATATGAAGGGGCAACCGACACGCTCGACGACTGCTTCCTTTATGAAGGGGAAACTGACATCTGGACAGCTGCTCACCCATCCGTGGTGACCGTCAGTTATCTACGCCATAAATCCTTTAGAACTAAACATTTCTTCCTTTAAACTCATATCTGATTGAAAACAAATTTGAACTTCATCAGGGTTCACTACATTTTGAAACTCGTTTATCTTTAAAATCTCACTGAGCTTCAGATTTGACTACTGGGAACTTATCGCAGAAGTGAAAATCAGATTTGACTATCAAAATAGCATTCGGATGCAAAACAGATCCTAGTCGTAGAAAAAGATTCGATTATAGGGTGTACGTCGCTGGCATGAAAATAGATTTGACTCTAGGAGTGCTATCGCTAGTAGGTAAATTCAGATGTGACCTATTGAAACGCTATTGCTAACGGGTAAAACAGATTCCACTGAAAAGATATATCGCTCTTTAAGAAACAGACTTGGCTAGCGAAATGGCACGGCTGGCGTGAAAAAATATTTGACTCTAAAAACAGTGTTTAAGAGCGAAACAGATTCAACATCTGCAAGGCAGACTTTATATGGGATTTCAGACTTGAAGATAGGATCGGCTTACTAACATAGGAAAATCGACTTGGCTATGAGACTTAGTGCTGAAATATCTCGACGACACCCAAGACACCAGCTCCGCTTATCTAACCGGAACAAAATCCCGATGGGACCAGCATCACCAATTACTTGGAGTCAAGTCCAGACATCGCCATTCACCAAGAAGAAGAACTTCATAATCTTTCAGGGAACTAGAACCTAAATGCAATATTTTAAAAACAACATCAACACATGCGCTTAAAACATACTGGAATTCCTTTTAAAACAGAAAACAACAATGAACCCGATCTTTCATTTTATTAAAAATGCTTGAACATTGCTATATGTTTAACATAAGCAGGCAAGCAAACAGAACTGAGCAAAATCAATATATAGCTTTAAAATGGTGTAGCAAGAATCACTTTTACTTGTCTTAACACTAGAACACGGAGACAGCTGGTCTACAGAAATCTCTCAAGCAAACATTGCTATATGTTTAACATAAGCAGGCAAGCAAACAGAACTGAGCAAAATCAATATATGCTTTAAAATGGTGTAGCAAGAATCACTTTTTACTTGTCTTAACACTAGAAACACGGAGACAGCTGGTTCCTACAGAAATCCTCCTCAAGCACCATGACGAGCTCCAGAGAGTTTTAAGAAGATGAAAGATTTTTCTTTACAAATGAAATTGAACTCTAACTTCACGTAAACAATCATATAAAAGATTAAAATTGGCATTAGGTGAAAACACTCGAGTAGGTATGGGATTATTACCTACTATTTGTCCTTTTTTGAAAGATTTATAAAAAGCTCCCATCTACTGTTTTAAATTTGGAATTTTGCCAAAGGAATTTGAATAGAGAAATTTGCTCAATTTGAAAGCATTTTCGAATGAAATCTGAAATCTGCTCGTGTCTTGTGCTTGAGGCGAAATCTGCCTAGAGACCTTCCGTGTCGTGTCTCAAGTCTGAAATATGAAATCAGCCTTTTAAAAAATTAAAATAAATAAAAAACTGAAATCTGAACATAGAAATATCAAAATGACCCTTAAATTTAAAAAGGGTTAAAATTACGGTCCTATGGATTTTGGGGCGTTACATAGCCGCTTTCTGGTCTTGCACCTCCTTTCGAATATCAGCCAAATCTGTCGTTAAGATGACATTATGAGCCCGAACCTCTCTCTTAAACTAAATAATTTCAAGCGATAAGGCAGCTTTTTGAATCTGTACTTCCTGTCGGACATTATTAATATGACCTCGAAGGACTTGGGCTTGCTGAGTATGAGCTTCTACTAGAGCTTTCTAAAGATTATCGATCTTTGATAAGAGTTGGTTCTTGAGATCGCTAATGCTATCCGTAGTTTGCAACTGCTTGATGGAAAGCTGATTAAAAGAAGCCCTGAGCTGTGCAAATGATTCGGCGAAATATGTCGTTGGAATAGCAGTAGTAGGCAGTAAGATCTGGTCAACAACTGTCACATCTATTGGGGAATCGTGACGGATCCGGATCACGCCTCCCGACGAGGCAACGGAAGAACAAAATTGGGCCGGGAGACGATCAATACAATTCTAAACATGCAAAACTATGAACCATTCATAGGGGGTTTGGTTGATTACCTTCCTGGCAACTCGTGCCTGGCTCCGACCAGTTTCGCAAGGAAACCGGCACTTCACGGTAGGCGGCGGTAGATTACGTCAATCAGGTCCACGACCGGAAACGATCTCCCTCCGATCAGCCTGCACTAGAAGACTGATGGATTTTAGCGCAGACGGATTCTCCTCGTCAAGTTGGCCGGAACAAATTCCGGCGAAGCGAGGCGGCGGCGGCGGCGGCGTGCACCGGCGGCGGCGGCGTGAGGTTTGAGGAAAGGGGGCGGCTCCTTTTGCTAAGGTTAGGGTTTTTTTGTAATCAAGTTATGATTAAGTGTTATGATTTGAAGCACTTAAGTCTAATTAAATAGACTTGTGATAGAATTGGACCGGCCCAACGGGCCCGGGTCCAACGGATGAACATTCGGTTCATCCCTATCACCGCGACTTCATTATAACTCCGATCGCCGATCAGATCGGACCGATCGACTCAGTTTCCAAAACTGAATACTATGATCTGAAAAACCATTTTTCAGAACCCCAGTGCAAAATGACCGTTTTGCCCCTCAACAGCGGAAATCACGATTTGACCCCTGTTGATTTTTAGGAAGTCGCACTCCCCAAAATCCTCCTCAAGTGCTCAAAACATTGAGCTCAGTATCCGTGCGGGAATCTTGAATCCAGTACTTGTGTGACCCTCAATGGTCAGGGATACAGCTAGCCGTGGGCCCACAACCATTGTGGCTCCGGAATCACAATTCCGGACTTGCCCATCGGATCATGGTAAGAGCGTCTAGAAACATCGCCCCATGATCCCCTAGGTATCACTGATAGTGCCTGCAAGAACCAGTTGGTCGTGGTTAGCGTACAGTACGGTCCTTTCAATCCATATATCCCGATCAGATCAACGACCATTTGTAAATCGAGAGTCGCTATAGATCCGATAGCTATGCATACATCTTGGAGATCGAATAGTGACATCGCGAGTGTAACTAGGTGAACCCATTTACCTAAAACACTTCTAGTACTCTGGCCAGAGATTTATACACTATTATCCCCTCAGATAGCATAGGATATCCACGTATGTCTGCGAGCGATGAATCCTCGACAACGATGCATCGACTCCTACATGCATCGGGATCTCACCCAATCCCGCCGCCTAATGACCCCAAGTGAGTCGGAAAACTGGTCAAAGTGAGACGCCTATCATGTAGAGTCTCAATGACGTTTCGAGTCATGAGGACTAATCGGTACAACCAAGACCTCGGACTTATCCACTCGACAAATGGTAACCACTTGAAAAGTCCGAACGAGGGTAGTTCGATAGATCACCAGGTCACTATCTATCTGCATGCTCAGAACATCACAATGTTCCCTACCAATGAAACATGGTACTTCGCATCGCAGATACTAGTCTCGAGCTCGGGCGGCCTTCTCCTCATTTTGACGGCCCAATCGACTAGGAACTAATTCAGAATACACAGTGACTATTAGATGTGTTTCATGATAGCCGTCATACCCACTATGACATCTAACATACACTATAGCGCATTCTAGGTCTTTACTCAACGCAATTGTTAATCATCAAACAACATAATGAAAGTAAAGAATGCCATAAACAAATGCGAATATCATATATAAAGATTGTCATATACAAGAGTCTATAAATCCACACGCCACAAGTTGGCTAGTTGGGCATCTACTCTAACAATCTCCCACTTGCCCTAAAGCCAACTAATCATCAGACGCAGTCCCATTGTTTCGCGATGTTTTTCAAACAAGGGTCCTGGCAAGGGCTTCGTAATTGGATCAGCAACGTTGTCTGCAGAGGCGACTCTCTCAACTGCTATGTCACCTCTAGCCACAATATCCCGGATTATGTTGTATTTCCTCAGTATGTGTTTGGATCTTTGGTGAGACCTAGGCTCCTTTGCTTGCACAACGGCATCCGTGTTGTCGCAGTACACAGGGACTGGACCAACTCCATTAGGATTGACGCCCAACTCTTGGACGAAATTCCTTATCCAAACCGCCTCCTTCACAGCAGCTGATGCTGCGATGTACTCAGCCTCAGTGGTTGAATCCATGATGGTGTCTTTCTTGGAACTCTTCCAAGAGACAGCACCACGATTGAGCATGAATACAAATCCAGAGGTAGACTTCGAATCATCCACGTCACACTGGAAGCTAGAATCAGTGTAGCATTCCAGTTTCAGTTCACCACCCCCATAGACCTTGAACATATTCTTAGTCCTTCGCAAGTACTTAAGAATATCCTTCATGTCCTTCCAATGCAATTGGTCGGGGTTGGCCTGGTAGCGGCTCGTGACACTCAAAGCATATGCGACATCCAGTCTAGTCGAGATCATGCCATACATAATGCTACCTATTGCCGAGGCATATGGCACACGTGTCATACTCTCTATCTCCTCATCAGTCTTCGGACACATAGACTTAGATAGAGTGACCCCGTGGCACATAGGTAGGTGTCCTCTCTTGGACTCTTCCATAGAGAACCTCTTAAGTATGGTATCGATGTAGGTATCTTGGGTGAGTCCGAACATCTATTTAGATCTATCCCGATAGATCTGTATTCCAAGAATATAGGATGCTTCACCCATGTCCTTCATCAAAAATCTACTAGACAACCATACTTTAGTTGACTGCAGTATTCCTACATCATTCCCAATTAGTAGTATGTCATCAACATAAGGAACGCAGTTTTCACATCCATTTGTCATATCTCATAGTCGTACCATGCGGCTATGGCTAATAAGATTCTAATTGACTTGAACATTGCGACTGGCGAGAAGGTTTCATCAAAGGCAACACCTTGCCTTTGAGTGTAACATTTCGCGACCAGTCGTGCCTTGTAGGTCATTACCTTACCATCAGGCCCAAGTTTCCTCTTGTATACCCATTTACACCCAATAGGAACAATTCCTTCAGGAGGATTAACAAGAGTCCAAACTTGGTTTGCATGCATGGAGTCTAACTCAGACTGCATTGCTTCAAGCCACAAATTAGCATCTGCATCGGAAATTGCCTCCTTGAAAGTTCTTGGATCAGATCCAATAACTTGATCACCTTGATCATCTTCAAGGAGAAAACCATATCTCTCAGGAGCCCTAGGAACCCTTTCGGATCTCCTAGGTGCGACCATTTCTGGTACTGGCTCTGGAGGCATAAGAGATTCACTTGTTACTTCAGTTGGCTCTCGAACCTCTTCAAGTTCTACTATTTTGCCCTTTCTATCAAGTAGAAATTCCCTTTCCATAAAGGTGGCATTTCTAGAAACAAATACTTTTGTTTCGCTGGGATAGTAGAAGTAGTATCCAATGGAATTCTTTGGATACCCAATGAAGTAGCATAAGATGGATCTCGTATCCAGCTTATCTCCCATTGTCTGCTTCACGTAAGCAGGACATCCCCAAATCCTCATGTATGAGTACTTGGGTTGTTTGCCCATCCATATCTCATATGGAGTCTTATCCACTGCCTTGGTGTGGACATTGTTCAACAACATTACCGCCGTTTTGAGCGCATAGCCCCAAAACGATGTAGGAAGTTCAGTGAAGCTCATCATAGATCGAACCATGTCCAACAAGGTCCCATTCTTGAAATTCAGCACTTAAGTATTCACCACCTCGATCAGATCGAAGTGTCTTAATACTTTTGCCTAGTTGATTTTCTACTTCAGCCTTGAATTCTTTGAACCTTTAAAAGAATTCACACTTGTGCTTCATTAAGTACAAGTACCCATAGCTTGAGTAATCGTCGGTAAGGCGATGAAGTATGTGTGACCATATTTAGTACCAATACTAAACGGGCCGCACACATCAGTATGGATCAAATCCAATAGGCCTCGAGCACGCTCACCCTTGCCCTTGAAGGGTTGCTTAGTCATCTTTCCCTTAAGACAAGACTCACAAGTCGGTAGGGAGTCAATGTCTGACAGATCAAACATGTCACTCCTAACCAACTTGTTCATCATACTTAGAGAAATATGACCTAGCCTAGCGTGCCAAAGTTGTGCTGGGTTCAAGTTATCGTGTTTCCTTTTAATCATTGTTGTGTGTGCTTCGACATCGCGAGTTGGAACGTCTTTTAATTTTAAGGTGTATAAATCGTTTTCGCGTTCCCCAATTCCGATTAAACATTCATTCTTGTAAATATTGTAAATCGAATTAGCAAACATACAAAAATATCCATCACT
>KV020341.1:0-12751 GCA_001598015.1 Dorcoceras hygrometricum | reverse complement strand
ATCTGAACAATGGGCAACTGATAAATCCGGATAGAATAGATTATCCGATAAAGAGAAGTTGCTCAGATACAGAGAAGACCGGATAAATGAAGAAATTATCCGGTCAAGATGAAGCTGATACAGAAGCCATTAGGAGCGGTTCAAGAAAAATTCCGCAGATAGAAGAAGAGATTTCCCATGTCATAACGATCAGTACTGAAATATTAACTCTGACCAACCACGATCGAACGTGCGAAAGAATGAAAAATCAAGTCAGACACTTTCGAAAGTTGAAATATTACCGGCACATCCAAGATTGAACGTTGTAAAGATACCTATTTAAGGAGCATAGTGGTTAAGACTCACAAGAGATTAGAAGATACTTCTAGACAGAATAATAAGGTGAGACATAATGAGATTTAAAAAGATAAAAAACCCTTCTTATCCCTGTGTGTGAGGATACATCCACGATTGTAGCATGAAGCATATATCTTATAGACGTCATCACTCACACAAAAGAGATTTGTGAATTACAGAAAAGATGAGTGATGAAGTTTTCACACAAAGACGTTAAACTATGTAAGAATTCAAACTATAGAATCATTGTTTGGTTCATATATTGATATTGAACTCTAGCTGTTGAATTACTTTTCGGTTTATCTAGCTGTCGAAGTAGATGCTAGGAATTTCAGCATAGTCCGTGTATAAGTCTTATGGATGAAGTGTGTTTGTACAAAGATTTGTATAAATCAAAGTCGTCTGATAAAATCCTTTCAGAAACGAAAGAAGAGGGTAGAAGGATTGAGCCTTCGAACTTCCATAAACAACTTCTGATGTCTTGAGTCCTTCTTTTATGATACAAGTATCGCATACTTTCATATTACATTGTTTATCTGTCTTTCATATCACTTCAATAATGAGAGCATTGGTTGTGTAAAGGGTCAAAATAACTAGGTATTATTTTCCAAAAAACCAAAGTGGAACAAAACGTTCATCCGAACAAAATCTTTTAGAAGTATTTTAACAAGATAGTTTGTGGGTAAGCTATTTATGCGCAAGTAAATTTTTCAGTTTTGCTTCATTGCATAAGTTTGCACCACTGCTCTTTACCGATTGTTGATACCAGTTTTATGATATTCATTCCACATATTTATAAGTTATATATTCTATCGGATAAGTCAAGAATCTGATCTAGTCATAGCGCAAAAGTATTAAAAATACTTAATACTTATTCAGACTTTCTCTAAATACCTATCGATCCTGACAAATATGTTATATTTATGATTTTGCCATGTATCTTATACATGACAATACCAAGGCCGGATCCACGGCGTGGTAGCGCAGGGCCTCTCATTGTTGAGGCCTCATAATTTGTCAAAAATAACTTTTTATTTATTTATTTGAACTTCATGTATTGGGTTTAAATGTTAGGTTTTTCTCATTTTTCACCTAAAACTTAAAACCCTTACACTTCCATTTGTATGCTTAGTTTTTTGTCCAATCTGTTAATATTTCTTAAAGTTACGATTTTTTTATGGATTTTAAAAATTAAACTCGTTATTTTTAACTAAGTAAAGTGGACAAGAATCATTTTTGAAAATTAAATGATCGATTAGTGTACCGTTTGTGCGTCTATATAGATGTATTTCTAGTTTTTCTTTGTAGTTGTGAAGGATCGAATTATGAGATTTAGTACTAGTATATATATATATATATAAGCATCAAATTTTATATTTGAATATTAAAGTAAATAAATTGAGATATTATTTCTAGAAGTTACGAAAAAAACGCTTCAATGTCTCCCTTCTTCCGATCTAGAAGGTATTCCACTACTTTGATTAAGATATATAGTATATCCTAAATCGGTAAGTCATGACATGTTAGGCCATGTGCACAATTAACCATAAAATGTGGAAGTACACTTAAAAGTGGGTTGATTTGTTTCTGGGCCTGAAATGAAAACAACGAGTTATAATATGTTAATACTCAAAGTCCTTTAAAAATCATATTCCATATATACTAGAGCTAGTCCTGCTCACAGTTTTATTTTGTCAGGCCCGGTGATTAAGCACACAAAAACGACTAATGTGAAAGCTTAAAATTGAAGTGAGTTAAAAATTTTCTTTTTGGCCTGATACAAATTAGCAAGTAAAGATATTGGAATACTCAAAATATAGCTATCAGTTCTAATAAAACTGTTTACAACCATATATAGAACTAACATGCTCATAAGTCATACAAAAGCCAAATAGTAAACAACATCAAATCTCCCAGTTTAACAATAATATGTAAATAAATCCTAGCAAGAACAGTATCAAGTCAAAATAGCTCAACAACTACAAAGGACATCCTCTGGTATTGAATCGACATATATATGTACACACGTATATAACTAGGACACTCGATCAACACCTAAGGGGCTCCATAGCTGATGCTCCACCAGGCACAGCTGGTCCACCTGGATAACCTGTAATGGCAATCAACACAACCAAAACAGCCCCAAAGGGAAAAAGGGTCAAGCTCCAATGCGGAGAACACATTAAAGCAGCAAACGAAGTACATATGATATATGCAACGTGCTATGTAATGCATGTCCGGTAACAATAAATATCGGGTACAAAAAACCAGAGCCAAAAGAAACGGTCAATAGCAACACGTGGCAACATCATCGGGGAGTTCGGGAGCTACCCGGGCGATCCCAATGGAAAATAGATGTGGCTCATTGTCGAGGTGACATGAGCTACCCACTCGACCGCGACGGCAAACGAACGTGTACTACAACCACCCGCCACCACCTATCCAGGTCACAGCAAACTGAGGGGGCGGGAGCTATCCAGTGCGTCCTCAGTGCCATTCCTCGTGAGTATGAACATCAACAACCACTCCATGAGGAAGAAACTCACATCAGATATCAATGCAACGGCTAACAAGGTATTATCAAGGCTCAATACAACGTATGCATGTGCTCTATGCCATGACATGCTTAAACATGCAACACAAGAGTCTTCAGCAGCTCAGGAAGCTTACACCACCAACTACAATATGCTCAAACTTAAGCAAAATCAGCTTGGGGGACACTGCCTAGGCAAATCAGCTCAGACTAGCTCAAGCCTACTCCAACCTAAACCACACTGGTCTCAAACAAAGCTAAGGAGAAGAGTATCAACTTAAAACTCATGGAGAGCTGAATTGAAAAGCCAAACAGTAAAAAATGTGAAGACAGCGTCGCGCTTCTTCTCCAACCAATCAATGGCTCCAAGAATGGGAGGGAAATAACGGGTTTGGAGAGAGGAGTCCAATGGTACCTACCTTGCTCCAAGCCGAGCTGCCTACTGCCAACTATAAGAGAAGATAAGGTTCGAGTGAACAGTGTCGCGGGTTTCGCGATGGGGATATCAGGTCGAGCTCTCAGGACATACAAAATATCTAAGTGTTGGGAAATGGCTAACACTTGGTCAAAGTATAAGTATATAACTTAAGTTTTCCCGATCTGATCTACAGTAACCACCGACCAGATCAGGCTTCTAGGCGATATCACCTCGGGACATCCAGTACTACTCCAAGCTGACTCTCCATTAAGTTCTAACCAAATCGATACGTTACAATCAGCACGCACAACAACACATCAGCTCAACGTCAACAGATCAGCATGGGATTATCATATCAGCTTAGCGTTTGCAAACAACGCAGGCAATATCAGCACGCTACACCATCTAGCTGAGACATCATATCACGCACTAATCGAACCAGCACGTGCTACCCAACAGTATAGTACTACAGACAAGATCAGCTCGCACCAGATCAGCATGGCTCGATCAGCACACCACTCGATCGGCTTAATGCAGCTCGATCAGGTCAGCATGCTCGATCCAGCTCGGCACTGTTCCACCATATCAGCATGCTTCAACATATCAGCTCGAAGCTCAAGAAACCAGTCCAGCTCGCGCCTGATATGATCCATATAACTGATTAATTCCACCAATTAACCCGAACTGATCTTCCAGGACTCATATTCTCACCCACTAAAAGAGTATTTCATCCCCAAAATCGAACACAATCTCCAGAACGTCAATTAACAAATTAGAATCATCAAAATTGAAACGAAAGCACAGCAGGGCACACAACTTAGGGCCCTATAAAGCTCTCAAAGCAGCAAACAACCAGCGGCTAAGCAGACCACATGGAATAAACCGATGCATGCTCAAAAAAATGAGGCCACTCTTGCCGCATCTTCACTTCTAACTCCCGGGTTGCTTCTTCTCTTCCATGTTTGCTCCACTGAACCATAACCAAAGGAATGTCCTTGCTCCTATCATAAGCTATTTCTCTTTCCTGTCCAGAATATGAACTGGATATTCTACATAACTCAAGGTCTGATCTAGCTCAACCTCATCGACTCTCAACACATGGGAAGTATTAGGCTCGTACTTCTGCAACATAGACACATGAAATACATCATGTATCATAGACAACTCGGGTGGCAAGTGCAAACGATGGGCTAATGATCCAATCCTCTCAACAATCTCATGCTGACCGATGTAACGAGGAGAAACTTACCCTTAAGTTCGAACCTCATGACACTTATGAGAGGAGAAACTTTTAAGAAAACTCGGTCACTACCTGAAACTCCAAAGGCCTACGCATCTTGTTTGCATACCTGGCTTGGCAATCTTGAGCTGCTTTCATTCTCTTCCTGATTAGGTCAAATTGATCTCTCATTTACTACACAAAATCTAGTGAAGATAACTACCTTTCTCCAACCTCTTCCTAACAGATCAGCGACTTGCATACAAAGCCTCAAATGGTGCCATTACAATAGTCACCTGGTAACTATTGTTATAAGAAAACTCCACAAAGGATAAGGAATCCTGCCAACTCCCACTGAAATCCATCACTACAGCTCGTAACATATCTTCAAGCGTCTGAATAGTCCGCTCTGATTGGCCATCTGTCAATGGATGATACGCTGTACTCATGTTCAACCTTGAACCTAGAGCTGCTTGCAAGCTTTTTAAAATCGGGAAGTAAACCTAGTATGCCTGTTAGAACTATCGACATTGGCAGACCGTGCAATCTAATAACATGATCAATGTATAACTTCATCATTTCTTCATGGAACAAATCGTTACATAAAGGATAAAGTGGGCTGACTTAGATAGTCGATCAATCACCACCCAAACTGCATCACACCCTCGGTTAGAATGAGGTAAATGAATCACAAAATCCATAGCAATGTACTCTCAGTTCCACTGAGACACTTCCAAGCTCTGCAGCTTCCCACTAGATCTCAATCTCTCGGCCTTGACCTGCTGGCAGTTCAAACATCGAGCCACAAACTCTAAAATATCTCTCTTCAGCCTTTCGACCAATAACAAGATTACAACGCATGGGACATCTTTCTTACACCAGGATAAACACTATGATGACTAAAATGAGATTCTCTCATGATAGTCTCCTTCAAACCTATCAGGTTAGAAACCACTAATCTCCCCCGAAACCTCAAGCATCCATGAGAAGCAATGGAAAATCATCTTATATTGTCCTACTCGTGGCTTTTCAACTCATGAATATACGGGTCAGTTCTCTGTGCTGGTCTAATGTCTGAGACAACCTGTGGCTCAACTTGAATCGATGAAACTATGAAATAGTCATCCCCCAGTTGGAAACGCCAACCAGCGATCCCTAAGTGCTCATGCACCTTTGAGATACTCAAATAAGCCAACATCAAAATATGATCTTTTCTACAAAGGGCATATGTGATAAGATTCACCTGTCCTAGCTGATATTATATCTCACAATCGAAGTCCTTGAGTAACTCCATCCATTGATGCTGCCTCATATTCAAATCAGACTGAGTAAAGAGATACCAAAGGCTTTTGTGGTCGGTGTACACCATAAACTGTTCACCATATAGGTAGTGGCGCCATATTTTCAACGCAAACAAAATGGCCGCCAACTCTAAGTCATGAACGGGATAGCGAGTATCATGAGGTTTCAACTGTCAAGACGCATAAGCAATCACTCGCCCATTCTGCGTCAAAACACAACCCAGTCACTAAGCGACGCATCAGAACATACCACAAAACCTCCTGAATCCGAAGGTAATGCCAATATTGGGAACTAGTCAATTTCTCGTTTAACAATAGAAATTTGGATTCACACTCCTCGATCAACACAAATCTCCTATCTTTTCGAGTCAACTGTATCATATGCCTGGCTATCCTAGAAAATCCATCAATAAATCGCCTGTAATAGTCGGTTAACCCCAAGAAACGAAGAATCTCAGAAATATTTCTAGGCTGTTCCCAGTTCACAATAGCTTCCACCTTATTGGGATCATCTAAGAAATCCTGAGATGAAATGACATGACCCGAAAAGACAACGCAGTCCAGCCAAAACTCACACTTGGAAAACTTAGCATATAACTGAGAGTCTCGCAGAATTCGGAGTACTAACCTCAAATGTTCCTTGATTTCTCTTAGTTCTCGAGTAGACCATGATATCATCAATGAACACAATCACAAACTGATCTATAAAATCTCAAAAGACCATGTTCATTAGATCCACAAAGATAGTAGGAGCATTCGTCAGGACAAAAGGCATGACAAAGAACTCAAAATGTCCTTACCTCATTCGAAAAGCTGTCTTAGAAATATCTCCCTCTCGAATCCTCAGCTGATGATAGCCGGAGTGCAAGTCAATATTTGAGTACACCGCTGTACTTTGCAATTAGTTAAACAAAACATCGATTCTTGGCAGATGATACTTGTTCTTCACGATCACTCTATTTAACTGCCTAAAATAGATACACATCCTCATCGATACACTCTTCTTCTTCACAAAAAGAATTGGAGCTCCCCAAGGTGACATACTCGGTCTTATGAAATCCTTCTTCAGAAGATCATGCAATTGCTCCTTGAGTTATCTCAACCCTGCTGGTGCCAACCATTACGGGGCTCTCGAAATTGGGGTTGTCCCTGACACCAACTCAATATTAAAGTCGATCTCCCTTCTCGGAGGGAACCTGGAATCTCATCCGGAAAAACATCAGGGACTCTCGAATGACGGGGATATCTCCAAACGCCAAACGAGATTCAGGTGATACATCTAAGTCATAGATCATGAAACCAGAGTTATGTAGCGACAACAACCAAAACATCTCCATAGCTGAGACTATAGGGGTCTTCAATTGAGAATCATTACCATAGAAATCCTACTTCTCACCAGATGGTTGTCTAAACCAGACCACGCCATGGAAACACTCGACTCAAGCCCTATAGTTAGCCAAAACATCCATGCCCAAAAAATAAAGTCGAAGTCTCTCATCTCCAACTTAATCAAGTTCGCCACCAACAGATTCTCATCGAACTTGATCACACAATTCAACACTACTTCTCAAGAAAACAAACTCACACCGGCAAAGAGTAGAGACATACACAACTTCACACAAAGGAGTGATATCAAGCCCCACACTCACAATAAACATATCAGAAAGAAACGAGTGTGATGCTCCAGTTTCAAATAAACTCGTGCAGGATAATCAAAGATAGAACAAGTACCTGCTATAACTCCTCCGGGCACATTATTATCTTGCTCTCGTGAAAACCCATTCATTTGAGCTTGTTGAGGTTCTGAGAACTGAGATTGAGAAGGCCCCCTGAACCGTGAAAGACTAGGAGGCTAAAACGACCCTCGAGACTGCTAAGACTGGGCAGATGGATAAGGTCTCTGAGACGATCCTCCCGTCTGACCCCTGCTGTGAAGGAGTGAAATGCTGAATCCTTGCAGAAGGACATAACCTCGCAAAATGATCAAGTTGCCCGCAAAGATGGCAAGTTCCATGGACTCCAATACATTGCTTCGTCGGATGCCTACCACCACACTGACCACAAAACACGGCCCTCGAGCTACCACCTCCGAAACTGTTGGAACCAGAAGAAAAAGAGCTTGAATTCTTCTTAAAATGCTTCCCCTTGGCTTAAACTTCTACCGACTCGACTATTGAGACACTTGAGGAGGCTGAAAGGAATACATCCACTGGGGCACGAGATGAAATCCTGAAGAAGCCTGCAGCTGAACCTATGACTACATGTTCAGCAAACCCTCCTCAATATTGATCGCCCTGTTATAACATCGCTATGTAAGGGGAACTAGCCAATACTAATGGGAAAGATCCGGACTCAAGCCCTCCAAGAACTTGTTCCGCTTCGCTCTATCCTAATTGGCGACGTGAGGGACATAGGAGAGTAGGGAGGAAAACTGTCGAGCATACTCCGCCACCTTCAGGTGACCCTGCACCGAGTTATCAAACTCACGCTCCTTGGCATTGTAGTAGGACTCCGGAATATACTCCTATCTAAAAGCTGCACAAAAACTCTCTCACGAGATTACTAAACCCATCTCACTCATAGCTCCGGAAGCACCCTTGCACCACCACTGCGCATGCTCCCTCAAATGAAATGTATCCAAACTCAGTCTCCGGTCCTCATCTTAATGTACCATGTCGAAAAGACCCTCCATATGCTCCAACCAGCCCTCGACAACTACGCCACCCTCAGCACCTCGAAAACTTCTGGGGGTTCATCCGTTGAAAACTAGCTAGAACAAATTCCATATCATCAACTCGGCTATCCAAATGCTCTACTTAATCCTCAAAACCTACCTAGCACGCCTATGCAAAGGAACACTGGTCTGAACATCATCATCCTCACGATTCTGAGCCCCCGATTACTCTAAAATATGTTGCCCAGCTCTAGCTCTCCTCTTAGGCGCTATCTACGAGACACCAAGGTGATAAGAACAAAATCAGGTAAAGCACGTAGTCAAACACACGCAAGAAAGCAGATTATGTGCTTAGACTCGAGTGAACTAAAATCGAAATTGAGCTTATCCCAGTTTAAGCTTTGATACCAAAATGTCAGGTCCGGTACTCATAATCCAAGGTTAAGCACACAAAACGACTATTGGGGAAGCTTAAAAGTGAGTTAAAATTTTCTTTTTGCCATGATACAAAATAGCAAGTAAAGATATTGGAATACTCAAAATATAGCTATTGGTTCTAATTAAACTGTTTACAACCATATATAGAACTAACATGCTCATAAGTCATACAAAAGCCAAATAGTAAACAACATCAAATCTCCCAGTTTAACAATAATATGTAAATAAATCCTAGCAAGAACAGTATCAAGTCAAAATAGCTCAACAACTACAAAGGACATCCTCTGGTATTGAATCGACATATATATGTACACACGTATATAACTAGGACACTCGATCAACACCTAAGGGGCTCCATAGCTGATGCTCCACCAGGCACAGCTGGTCCACCTGGATAACCTGTAATGGCAATCAACACAACCAAAACAGCCCCAAAGGGAAAAAGGGTCAAGCTCCAATGCGGAGAACACATTAAAGCAGCAAACGAAGTACATATGATATATGCAACGTGCTATGTAATGCATGTCCGGTAACAATAAATATCGGGTACAAAAAACCAGAGCCAAAAGAAACGGTCAATAGCAACACGTGGCAACATCATCGGGGAGTTCGGGAGCTACCCGGGCGATCCCAATGGAAAATAGATGTGGCTCATTGTCGAGGTGACATGAGCTACCCACTCGACCGCGACGGCAAACGAACGTGTACTACAACCACCCGCATATATATATATATATATATATACGTATATAATTGGGATACTCGATCAACACCTAAGAGGTTCCATAGCTGATGTTCCATCAGGTACAACTGATCCACCTGCATAATCTGCAATGGCAATCAACACAACCAAAACAGCCCCAAATGGAAAAAGGGCCAAACCCCAATACGGAGAGCACGTTAAAGCAGCAAACGAAGTATATATGATATATGCAATGTGCTATGCAATACATGTCCAGTAATAATAAATATCGAGTACCAAAAACCGGAGGCCAAACAAAATGGTCAACAACAACAAGTGGAAACATCATCGGAAGTTCGGGAGCTACCTGGGCGGTTTCAATGGAAAATAGATGTGGCTCATTGTCGAGGGTGACGACAGCTACCCGCTCGGCCCCGACGGCAAACGAAGGTGCACTACGAACACCCGCCACCACCTATCCAGGCCACAACAAATTGAGGGGGCGGGAGCTACCCTGTGCGTCCTCAGTGATATTCCTCATGAGTATGAGTATCAACAACCACTCCACCAGGAAGAAACTCACATCAGATATCAATGCAACCACTAACAAGGGATTATCAAGGCTCAGTATGATGTATGCATGTGTTCGAGGCCATGACATGCTCAAACATGCAACACAAGCAACAACACGGACCTAACCAGATAGCACGTGTACTGCACAGAGCACATACTCATACTCTACAAAAGCTGTAAATACCAGTTCCGATTCGTGCCTCAAATCCTGACCAACAATACCTCACAACATATCGCGGGACGAACAGAACACCAACATGGAACAAATCGTGCGAACCAGCTGTTCAGTTAACAGGGTGGAGAAGTCACGCCAAAAAGCACATACTCATACTCTACAAAAGCTATAAATACCAGTTCCGATTCATGCCTCAAATCCTGACCAACAATACCTCACAACATCTAACGGGACGAACAGAACACCAACATGGAACAAATCGTGCGAACCAGCACTTCGATTAACATGGTGGAGAAGTCACGCCAAAAACCACAAGAGTCTTAGCATCTCGAGAAGCTTACACCACCATCTACAATCTGCTCAAACTTAAAGAAAATCAACTCGGGAAAAACAACCAGGACACTGCCTAGGGCAAATCAGCTCAGACTAGCTCAAGCCTACTCCAAACTAAACCATAATGGTCTCATACTCTAGATAGTATAAACAAATGGCTGAGCTCAGTTGATTAGAAGCAAATAACAGATCAGATGAGAAGAGAAGTCAGTTTAGAGCAGGATAAAAACGAAAAGTTTAGAATAGAACGGATCAATTCAGCTGAACAGAACAAACCAGAGAATATCATCTTAGAATAGATCAGCAGAGAACAGTTCAGAGCTATCAGTGAATGAGAGTAGTGTAGCTCTGTGTGCATATAAGATTGGAGTTACGCAAAAGATCAGTACACATAAGAAGAGAAGAACTTAAATAAACAGAACAGATCAGAGCGGAGTCCATATCAGATCATAACATACTACCAACTCAGACGGAAAGCAGTTTGAATAAGCATTACTCAAAGATTGAGTTGAAGTGGTTCAATTGTTTTTCTCTGATACGTCTATCAGTTCAGAGGCAATATAAAGATAATAAATAGCTACACTGATCAGGAGGCAACATGGGATACTGAGACGGATATACGCAACCGATACCAAAAAATGTTCTGTGAGTACTAAATTTCGAGGATAGAAAGTAGAATTGTAACGCCAAGAAATCTGAGATAGCTACACAGATCAACTAATTTTATTTTTAAATTGGTAAAATGGATTTTTAGTTATTTTTTATTATTATTAGCTTAACGAAAGTAATTTTCTACCTTTGAGGTTCAGTGCAGAACTTGTGGTTTGAGAGGAGATTTCCGAAGAAATATACCCGAGCACGGTAAAAGTTATTATCACTTTTTTAAGGAAAATTTTATAAAAAAATTTGGTCCGGCTACCCTAGTTATTAACAGCCGAGAATATTTGGTAAATAAGTACTTTTAATTCTCGAGGGTTTTAAGTTTTGTGTTATCACTTTTAAATCTAATGTTCTAAATAAAAGAAACACCCCATAACCCTACACGTAAAACATAACACTAGAATTCTAAAAACTGAGAGGCGTATAGGATTCTAGGAGGCTAAAGACCGAAATTTTCAGATTTCTGGACTGTTGCAGATCGTGCTCATGGTGCATACCCATCGGATATTACCTCTCAACCGATGTTCTATCAGCAAAGGAAGTTTTTATTCGTTCCTTGCTGATCTGTGAATTCATAATATGTTCTGAACCATGTGTGACGTCCGATTGCATGTCTGTTTTTTGTTTTTAAATCTTTTAAATTTTGGATGTTTAACATGCATCCGCAGGCTGTTGTTCCGTGTGCAAGTCCGTTGTAGCGTGTGTGTTATGTACGTTGTGTCAAGACGATCTGGATATCCGAGTGAGTTTTGAGCACTCCATGCATGGAGTGCAGATCGGTGAAACATTTTTCAAACAAAAATGTACTGGAAAGCACAGTGACAGTATGTTGTGGTCCGATCTAATAAGCCGCACTAGTCAGACGTTGACTTCGTTCTGATCTGATAGGCCGCGCTAGTCGGACGTGGACTCTGTTCCGACCTGATAAGTCGAGCTGGTTGGGTTTGGACTCTGTTATGATCTGATAGACCGTGCTGGTTTGATTGGATCTCCGTTCTGATCTGATAGGATGTACTGGAGCTGATTTGACTGTTTTGATACGATCCGAATCTTATGTTCTGTTCTGAGCTACTCTAGTCGGTTCTGATCCAACTGACACCTGACTAAATAGATTAAGAGCAAATTATCTAGTTTTGTGTTCATAAGATTTAGGTCCGATCTGTTTCCAGATCCCTAAGCTTGGTCGTGCATGTGCTCCCAGTGCCTTTTAAACAAAAAGAGGAAAAGAAAGAAACTTTATAAATAGACCACCTGCATATGCATGAACTCTAAGCTACCTACTTAGTTTCCTCTATTTTCAAATGTCGTATATGTCTAAGGGTTGTGAGTGTGGGTGACTTGAGATTTTGGAAAATAATTGATGTATTGAGGATTTTTCCTAGTGAAGGAAATAAAGCTTTAAGGAAAAA
>KV020340.1:0-13085 GCA_001598015.1 Dorcoceras hygrometricum | reverse complement strand
AAGATATGTTTCAGGCTCTTGTGGTCGGTGTACACCACAAATTCTTCACCATACAGATAATTTTGCCAAATCTTCAAGGCAAACACTATCGCAGCCAACTCCAAATCATGAACAGGGTACCTCGTCTCGTGAGGCTTCAACTGTCGAGACGCATAGGCAATCACGTACACGTTCTTCATCAGAACACATCCCAAACCATTGAGAGAAGCATCGGAGCACACAAAAAATCCTCCGGATCCAGACGGTAGAGCCAAAACAGGAGCAATAGTCAACTTCTCCTTCAACGTCTAAAAACTGAACTCGCACTCGTCAATCCAAACGAACTTCCGATCCTTCTGAGGCAATTTAGTCATCGGCCTGGCTATAGAAGAGAACTTATCGATAAAACGCCTGTAATAGCCAGCCAATCCCAAGAAACTGCGGATCTCTGAAACGTTCCTAGGTCTCTCCCAGTTAAGAACTGTTTTGACCTTACTCGGATCCACCGAAATCCCTTGCGCTGAAATCACATGACCCAAAAAGATAATTCTGTCAAGCCAAATTTCGCACTTGCTGAACTTTGCATACAATTGCGAGTCTCTCAATCTCTGGAACAACAATCTGAGATGCTCCTTATGCTCTCTCAAAGCTCCTCGAATACACTATGATGTCATCTTTGAAGACGATCACGAACCGATCGATGTACTCGCTAAAGACGCGATTCATCAAATCCATGAAAACAGCTGGGCCATTCGTCAACCCAAACGGCATGACCAGAAACTCATAATGCCCATATCTCCTACGAAAAGCTGTCTTTGGTACATCAGCGTCTCTAATCCGCAACTGGTGATAGCCAGAGCTCAAATCAATCATCGAGTATACAACTGATCCTTGCAACTGATCGAACAAGTCATCAATCCTCGGCAAAGGATACTTGTTCTTCACCGTCGCCTTATTCAACTGTCGGAAATCCACACACATCCTCATAGACCCATCCTTATTCTTCACGGGCCGCCCCTCTCCTCTCTTCAAAAGCCGCCGCCGCCGCCGCCGCCTCTCTCGCCGGAATTTGTTTCGGCCAAATTGACGAGGATAATCCGTCCATGCCGATCTCGTCAGGCCTTATAGTGCAGGCTGACGAAGGAGTCTCCCTTCCGATCGTGGACCTGATTGACGTTATCTACCGCCGCCTACCGTGAAGTGCCGGTTTCCTCGCGAAACTGGTCGGAGCCAGGCACGAGTTGCCAGAAAGGTAACCCCGAGAAACACCCTATGAATGGTCATAGCTTGCATGTTTATTTAATTGTATTGATCGTCTCCCGGCCCAATTTTGTTCTTCCGCTGCCTCGCCGGGAGGCGTGATCCGGATCCGTCACGGTTCCCCAACAACAGTTAAAGTCTTTGAGCAATTCCATCCATCGTCGTTGCCTCATATTCAAGTCTGACTGCGTGAAGATATATTTCAGGCTCTTGTGGTGGTGTACACCACAAATTCTTCACCATACAGATAATGTCGCCAAATCTTCAAGGCAAACACTATCGCAGCCAACTCCAAATCATGAACAGGGTACCTCGTCTCGTGAGGCTTCAACTGTCGAGACGCATAGGCAATCACGTACACGTTCTGCATCAGAACACATCCCAAACCATTGATAGAAGCATCGGAGCACACAAAAAATACTCCGGATCCAGACGGTAGAGCCAAAACAGGAGCAATAGTCAACTTCTCCTTCAACGTCTGAAAGCTGAACTCGCACTCGTCAATCCAAACGAACTTCCGATCCTTCTGAGGCAATTTAGTCATCGGCCTGGCTATGGAAGAGAACTTATCGATAAAACTCCTGTAATAGCCAGCCAATCCCAAGAAACTGCAGATCTCGGAAACGTTCCTAGGTCTCTCCCAGTTAATAACTGTTTTGACCTTACTCGGATCCACCGAAATCCCTTGCGCTGAAATCACATGACCCAAAAAGATAATTCTGTCAAGCCAAATTTCGCACTTGCTGAACTTTGCATACAATTGCGAGTCTCTCAATCTCTGGAACAACAATCTGAGATGCTCCTTATGCTCTCTCAAAGCTCCTCGAATACACTATGATGTCATCTTTGAAGACGATCACGAACCGATCGATGTACTCGCTAAAGACGCGATTCATCAAATCCATGAAAACAGCTGGGGCATTTGTCAACCCAAACGGCATGACCAGAAATTCATAATGCCCATATCTCCTACGAAAAGCTGTCTTTGGTACATCAGCGTCTCTAATCCGCAACTGGTGATAGCCAGAGCGCAAATCAATCATCGAGTATACAACCGATCCTTGCAACTGATCGAACAAGTCATCAATCCTCGACAAAGGATACTTGTTCTTCACCGTCGCCTTATTCAACTGTCGGAAATCCACACACATCCTCATAGACCCATCCTTCTTCTTCACAAAAAGAATCGGAGCTCCCCAAGGTGACATACTCGGTCTGATGAAGCCTTTCTCCAAGAGATCTCTCAACTGATCCTTCAGCTCTTTCAACTCTGCTGGCGCCAACCGATACGGAGCTCTAGAAATCGGGGCGGTACCGGGCACCAACTCTATGCTGAAGTCGATCTCACGTCTTGGAGGGAATCCAGGAATCTTATCCGGGAACACATCGGGAAACTCTCGGACGATCGGAATGTCGCTCAACTCCAATCGTGGCTCTTGGGAAACGTCAAGCGCATAAATCATGAATCCAGCATTATCCAGAGATAGTAGGCTAAACATCTCCATGGCGGACACCAGTGGAATCTTCGAGCGTGAATCAGCAACGTAGAACTCCCACTTCTCACCCGAGTCAGGACAAAATCTCACCACACAATGAAAACAATCGACAGTAGCCTTATAGCTAGACAATACATCGATTCCCAAGATGCAATTAAAATCTCTGATTCCCAAAACAATCAGATTGAACACCAAAACATGCTCATCAAATCGAAGCACACAATCCAACACCACTTCACGGGACCACAGACTCACACCAGCAGGAGTAGACACGGAAACAACATCACACAATGGGGAAGAACGCTCACACACAAACAACTCAGAAATAAAAGAGTGTGATGCACCAGTGTCAAATAGAACTCTCGCAGGATAATCGAAAATAGAACATGTACCTGCGAGCACTATGGCAGGTGTCTCCTCAGCCTGCTCTCTCGTCAAAGCGTTCGCCTGGGCCTGCTGTGGAATCTGAAACGGAGGTCTCGAAGGTGCTCCAAACCTAGAAGGCTCACGGGGTTGGAATCCAGATCGCTGGGTAGGGGCAAGAAACTGCGGTCTCTGAGAAGAACCACCAGCTACTCCCTGCTGCGAAGAAACTGAAGACTGACCCCTCAACAAAGGACATACTCTCTGAAAATGTCCGGGCTGTCCACAGTTATGGCAAAACCCCTGAACTCCACGACACTACGAAGTCGGATGCCTTCCTCCGTGCTGTCCACAAGACATGCCGCTAGAACCACTGCCAGAACCAGAACTCGCAGAACCAGAGGAACTCGAATTTGCCTTCTTCTTGAACTTTTTCCCTCGAGGTCGAAACCTTTGGCGATTCGACTGCTGCTGCGACCCTTGAGGAGAATAGAAAGATTGCAACACATCCTGAACAGGCTGATGGGAGCGTCCAGTAATCGACTGAGTCGGAGCATCCTCCTCCAGCAAACTCTCCTCAATATCCACCGCTCGGTTCACTGCATCGATAAAGATCGTAGGTGAACCAGACAAAACCATCCGGTAAAGATCAGGCCTCAAACCTTTCAGAAATTTCTTCCTCTTCGTCCTCTCCTGGTTGGCTACGTGTGGCACATAGATCAAAAGAGAAGAAAACTGTCGGGCATACTCAGCCACTCGCATGTTACCCTGCTTTAGGTTGTCGAACTCTCGCTCGCAACTGTTATAGAAGAACTCCGCGGTATACTCCTGTCGGAACGCCTCACAGAAGCTCTCCCAAGTGATCACAACCCCACTATCACGAAGGATACGAGAAGATCTCTCCACCAGTGCTGCGCATTGTCTCTCAGCTGCAACACCGCTAGCTTCAGTCGTTTCTCGGGAGCGTACTCCACAAAATCAACAACTCCTCCATCTAAACTAACCAATCCTCAGCCATCGCACCACCCTCGGCTGCAGAAAACGTCGGAGGGTTCGTCCGCTGAAACCTAGCTAAAACCAACTCCATCTCGTCTATCTGTCTAGTAACGTTCTCAACCTGATGAACATCATCATCGCTACCTGCCCTAGACCTCTCCTCAGTACGTCTAGTCGTCCTACCTCTTCCTTTCCTCGGCGGCATCTAAACAAGTCTAGAGGTAAGATCTCACAGCAGATATATCACATAGACAGATAAAAGAATCGAAAATAAAATCAAAACTCTGTGCCTAGACTCGAGTGTGATCAAAGGAAATCGAGCTTATCCCAGTTTAAGCTCTGATACAAAAAATGTCAGGCCCCGTGCTAATCACTCAAGATTATAGCACAAATAAGCACATAATAGCTGAAGCATAAAATAGGGCTTAAAAATTTTTCGAAATCATTTGGGCCTAAACTCAAAATCATCATTCAAAATATTCATAATCAAAATACGAGTTGACTCAAACTCATATAAAACAGGTAACATCAAATCTCAATTCAAATACCGATACCCAATACATAAAACACGGGGCGTCCCCCGGTTCAATACATAACATACAATATACTGGGACTCAAGGAAACGGGGATCGACCAGCTGGCATTCCACTTGGTCCAGCTTGGTTACCTGAAGATCCTGCAAATGGGTAACACAGACCTATACAACACAAAAACAGGACAAGAAATACGAGGTCAAGCCTCAGTACGAAGAGCTATCAAACCAGTGTATCAACTGGAAAATCATCATAATCAGCCTCTATACCCGCACGGTGTATCAACCGGGAAAATCATCGGTCCGTGATCTTCAGAGCCCGTCAGCCCATCACAGCTCGGTGGTATACACTCGAATCCGGTAGTCACCACTCCGATGATAGCTTTGGACTTTTCAGGCACGATACATCTATCGGCCAGTCACAACGTGGCTATCAATCAGGTCATCAATCAATCTGTCAATCAGGCTCAATATGTATGCATGTATGCCAATAAATATTCAATTCACAATGCATACAATTCAATACGTGAAAACAAAATGTACGACTCAAACAATTCAACAACTGTATCACATAAATCACAGAATCACATCAGCAGATTTCATAACATCAATCACAGCCATGTCTACGCTCAAAGCTGTTAAATCTGCTCAATTCGTACCTTAAAGCCTCAAATACCTCAACAGAGTTCTCACAAATCGCTGCAATTCACGGCCTAATCAACCAGATCACTCCTGGCTCGGAAAACACGACAGAGACTCCTTGGAACTGAAATCTGTACCAGGTATCTAACAATTCAGTTAAATTTGAACTCGACAGCTAAGGTTCTAAGGTCCAGTAGCATAACTCAGCTACCAAATCCTACAGAGTACTAATCAACTCTTAAGAGAGGCTTAAATTGGCAAGGAATCACTTACCCAGAAGAGTACAACAATCAAAGAACGCTCCAACAGATTTCTCCAGAAATCCTCGTACACCAGCAGCTTCACGCTCACTTCCACAAGTCGTTCCACCACCTCAAATGAGTAGCAATCGACAGAGAAACTCACAAGGAATCCAGCGCCACAAAAATCATCGAAAACAAATGCTGGAATCGACAGAAATCTAGGGAAGAAACACTCGTGAACAGTAGCTAAAACTAGGGTTTGAATATGGAGATGAGAAATATCGGGTTCAGAATAATTCTAAGTGTCGATCAACACTCATATATATAACTCCCTACAACAGCTGCTGATTTAATCTATCAGACGTTGCTACAGTAGGAATCTTACAACAGAACCCAGCTTTTCCTCTAAACGAAACCAGCAGCAACCATCAGACGTTGCATTCACAAAGGAACATCAAAACGATGCCGCATCAACTAATCAAAACGACACCGCAGCGTTCCAACAGCTGAAATACGCTTATTAACTCAAAGCGTAACTACACAAAATGACATCGCATCAGGTATACATCATTCTCGCTGCCAACAGCTGATCGAACCAACGTCTGGTCATGCTAAACAATTCAAACGACGACGTATCAAGAACACGTCATCATTGCTGCCAACAGCTGATCACAAAGCGTTACACCCAAAACGCTGTGTTTCAACTTATCAAAACGACGTCGTCTCACATCAACGACTGGTTCCTCAAACCAACAGCTGGTAGCGATACAATCAGCAGACAACACCAAAAGGTTGACCAACACGTGTCGTGTCAGGCCTCGTGCTCACAACAGATAAACACATGCGGAAGCTATCAAAAAGTGGGTAAAATTTTTCGCTTTTAGTCCCGACGGTTTAAAACTTTTAATTTAAAATACAACAATACTTAAAATAAGTTTCCCAAATCATAAAACAATCAACAACAAAGCATACATAATTCAAACATGTATCATATTCCCCTACGGGTACAACAACAAAGCGCAGGGCATCCCCCTGGCTAACTGATACATATATATATATATATATGCTATATGCTACTGGGACACACTAGCCACCTCATGGGGCAGTTGAAACCACGACCAGCTGTAGAACCTGGGTTTCCTGAAAACAACGCAACAAAGAAACAAACCAAGCCCCGGAGGGACATGGGGTCAAACCCCAGTACGGAGAGCAATAATACAACAGAAGTAACAGCAAGGATAAAATGCAGGTGCTATGCATGAGACGCTGAAGAACAAAGGAAAGCTCGACCCACAAGGGAGCTAAGGAACTCAAACATCGCTCCAAGAATCATCGACGACATACAGTGGCCACGGGGTGTGTTCACAGTGTGGTAGTGAGCCACTCGCCATGATACTACACCCACTTACCGGATGCATCAAACAACTCAACCTGTTGTTGCCTCGCTCATGAACTGTGGTAGTTAACCACTCGGTGCATGGTGGCTACGATCCCAGCAGGGAGATGAGAGTGCGGTATTGCCGCTCGCCCTCACATCCTGGTAAGAAAACAACAACAATGCAACAAGGTACAAGAACTACCAAAACTGGAAAGGAATACCATGCGTGTATGCAACATGCGGGAATGCAAGCATATAAACATATGCAGCGCGGCGAATACACAAATAGCATACACAATTCTCAACAGAACACAACCAGCAGGCACGACAATTCCACATACCAAGCGACTACAATTCATCCAAGCCATAACTTCGCTGTAAAACAAGCTCAAATCCGTACCTTATACTGAGCAACAACTAACCCTACGAGAAATCCCGAAAACTCTGGTAAAAGCCTGTTAAACACACGGCATACCCAACGTAAATCTAACAGGTTGCTAATCAAGCTTTTGGCTGGGAGTCTCACTCAACCAGCTGCCCAAAATACCTCATCAATAACATAGAAAGCTTAAAACTATGACTAGGAACAACGTCTCACCGAAAACCAGAACGTAGTTCTACCAAATCGACGCAACACTCGAACGGCAGCAACTTCGCGTTCCTCGACTAGCCAATTACAGCTTCTAAAACTGGTAAGAATTGGAAGAGCTTCTCAAGAGGAGTCCAACGCTACCTCGCACGAGCCCCAAAACGCTGTGTTTCAACTTATCAAAACGACATCGTCTCACAACAACGACTGGTTCCTCAAACCAACAGCAGGTAGCGCTACAATCAGCAGTCAACACTAAAAGGTTGACCAACACGTGTCGTGTCAGGCCTCGTGCTCACAACAGATAAACACATGCGGAAGCTATCAAAAAGTGGGTAAAATTTTTCGCTTTTAGGCCCGACAGTTTAAAACTTATAATTTAAAATACAACAATACTTAAAATAAGTTTCCCAAATCATAAAACAATCAACAACAAATCATACATAATTCAAACATGTATCATATTCCCCTACGGGTACAACAACAAAGCGCAGGGCATCCCCCTGGCTAACTGATACATATATACATATGCTATATGCTACTGGGACACACTAGCCACCTCCTGGGGCACCACCAGCTGGGTTGAAACCACGACCAGCTGTAGAACCTGGGTTTCCTGTAAACAACGCAACAAAGAAACAAACCAAGCCCCAGAGGGACATGGGGTCAAACCCCAGTACGGAGAGCAATAATACAACAGAAGTAACAGCAAGGAATAAAATGCAGGTGCTATGCATGAGACGCTGAAGAACAATGGAAAGCTCGACCCACAAGGGAGCTAAGGAACTCAAACATAGCTCCAAGAATCATCGACGACATACAGTGGCCACGGGGTGTGTTCACAGTGTGGTAGTGAGCCACTCGCCATGATACTACACCCACTTACCGGATGCATCAAACAACTCAACCTGCTGTTGCCTCGCCCATGAACTGTGGTAGTTAACCACTCGGCGCATGGTGGCTACGATCCTAGCAGGGAGATGAGAGTTCGGTATTGCCGCTCGCCCTCACATCCTGGTAAGAAAACAACAACAATGCAACAAGGTACAAGAACTACCAAAACTGGAAAGGAATACCATGCGTGTATGCAACATGCGGGAATGCAAGCATATAAACATATGCAGCGCGGCGAATACACAAATAGCATACACAATTCTCAACAGAACACAACCAGCAGGCACGGCAATTCCACATACCAGCGACTACAATTCATCCAAGCCATAACTTCGCTGTAAAACAAGCTCAAATCCGTACCTTATACTGAGCAACAACTAACCCTGCGAGAAATCCCGAAGACTCTGGTAAAAGCCTGTTAAACACACGGCATACCCAACGTAAATCTAACAGGTTGCTAATCAAGCTTTTGGCTGGGAGTCTCACTCAACCAGCTGCCCAAAATACCTCATCAATAACATAGAAAGCTTAAAACTATGACTAGGAACAAGGTCTCACCGAAAACCAGAACGTAGTTCTACCTAATCGACGCAACACTCGAACGGCAGCAACTTCGCGTTCCTCGACTAGCCAATTACAGCTTCTAAAACTGGTAATAATTGGAAAAGCTTCTCAAGAGGAGTCCAACGCTACCTCGCACGAGCAAAACAACCACCGGAACGACGGGAAATCGCCGGAAAGCTCATGGTTGAACAGTGTTCTAGGGTTCGAAAGATAAGGAACGAAAGGCTGGAAATATTTGCTAAGTATGGAATTGATACCACAATTCGAAGACCAAGTCTTCCTATATATAACACTAGCAACGACTGGAATCACTTCAATAATTGTCCACCGACAAAACCAGTCGACACTAATAATTTCCCAAACCAGCAGACGCAAGAACCAACAGCTGATGAAATCTCGAGCCACGCTAAACAATCCAGTCGCTAACTACAGTGATCACCACCAGCTGCAAGCTACAGTAGCGAACAATCTCTCGCAGCTGGACAACCAGACGCTGTTTCAAAATACAAAAGTTGGACAGCCAGTCGACCGGACGCTAAAATTAATCACAAGGCAAACCATCGACTGGTCCTCAAAACGGCGTCGCACCAACTTATCCAGACGACGTCGCATAGGATGCTCAATCCTTAATACCAGCTGCTGGTCATCCAGACGCAAAACACAAAACAACGCACAACGCTTCCCTCGTCTGGTACCAGTCGCACGCACAGGAGCGCTGACCCGCGTTGACCATAGCTCTCGACTGCTCATCCAGACGCAACAACTCCTCGCATAAAACCAAACGCAGATACAGTTCACAACCAGTCGCAACATCTCAAACGACGGCGTTTCATGCCCTGCACTTCCAAAACATGCTACGACTCAAAACACAAAACAACGCACAACGCTTCCCTCGTCTGGTACCAGTCGCAACGCACAGGAGCGCTGACCCGCGTTGACCATAGCTCTCGACTGCTCATCCAGACGCAACAACTCCTCGCATAAAACCAGTCGCAGCTACAGTGCACAACCAGTCACAACATCTCAAACGACGGCGTTTCATGCCCTGAACTTCCAAAACAAGCTACGACTGTTTTCGCCACCTTCCAGCTGCTAGTCCACAAACCAGCTTTCGCATCAAAACTCAAAAACACTAAAGCATCCAGAATTGTTCAATACACGAAATGGAACCCGAAAAATGTAACTCAAACCTCAAAACAGATATCTAAACCACAGAATCTCTTAATCAACCGATTAATTCCAGCAATTAATCCTTAATACAAAATAAGGTCTCACATTTCTCCCCCACTAAAAAGGATTTCGTCCTCGAAATCGCAACAACAATTCTGAATCAACAAACAACAGCAGAGGCTAAAATAGAAACAAAAACTAACACCAGAACTCGCCCAACACTAGGCCAAGAGTTCAAGATAACTGAGCAAACACATCACAACAACTGAGGAAGAAAACAGCAAAACTACAAGCTGCTGGAAAAATATAGCCCAACAGCTACTCAAACAGATGCGGCCACTCGCGCTGCATCTTCTCTTCCAGCTCCCAAGTAGCTTCTTCCCTACCATGCTTGCTCCACTGCACCATTACTAAAGAAATGGTTTTATTCCTCAACTGTTTCTCTTTTCTGCCAAGGATCTGCAAAGGATATTTCTGATAGCTCAACGACTGATCTAGCTCTACCTCGTCAGTTCCAAGCACATGAGACGGATCTGGCTCATACTTCCTCAACATGGAAACGTGAAAGACATCATGCAGAGAAGATAACTCGGACGGCAATAGCAGACGATACGCCAAAGGGCCAATCCTCTCGACAATCTCATACGGACCAACGTAACGAGGCGCTAACTTTCCCTTGCGTCCAAAGCGCATCACACTACAAAACAGAGAAACTTTGAGAAATACACGATCACCAACCTGAAACTCAAGAGGTCGATGCCTCTTATTCGCATAACTGGATTGGCGATCCAGGGCAGCTTTCATCCGCTGTCTAATAAGATCCACGTGATCTTTCATCTACTGCACAAAGTCAGGGGCAGATAGCTGCTTCTCCCCCACTTCTTCCCAACACACTGGCGATCTGCACTTGCGGCCATACAACGCCTCGAAAGGCGCCATGCCAATCGTCACTTGGTAGCTGTTATTATACGAAAACTCAACCAAAGACAATGCGTCTTGCCAACTACCTCCGAAATCCAACACAACAGCACGCAACATATCCTCTAACGTCTGGATAGTCCGCTCAGATTGGCCATCTGTCTGGGGATGATACGCGGTACTCATAGCCAATCTAGTGCCCAAAGCTGTCTGCAAACTCTTCCAAAACCTGGAAGTAAACCTCGGATCTCGGTCAGACACGATTGAAACAGGCACACCGTGCAATATCACAACAAAATCAACGTACAGCTTCACCATCTTCTTCAACGAGAAGGTCATCCCATAGGGAATGAAATGTGCAGACTTAGACAAACGGTCTACAACTACCCAAACAGCATCGCACCCTCGGCTGGAACGAGGAAAATGCGTTACGAAATCCATCGCAATGTGTTCCCAATTCCATTGGGGCACCTCTAAACTCTGCAACAGACCACCGGGTCTCATCCTTTCAGCCTTTACCATCTGGCAATTCAAACAACGAGCGACAAAACCAGCAACATCGCTCTTCAGGCCAGCCCACCAAAAGTGCGGCTTCAAAGCATGGTACATCTTCCGTGCACCGGGATGAACACTATGTCTGCTACAGTGCGCTTCTCGAAGGATATCTTCTCTCAAATCAATCAAATTGGGCACCACCAACCTGCCCCGAAAACGCAAACAACAATTGGACGAGACAGAATAGTCCTCAAGTTCGCCAGCCCTAACTTTCAACTTCAACTCGTGGATTGACGGATCGGTCCTTTGAGCTACTCGAATGCTAGAAACAATCTGCGGTTCCACTTGAAAAGATGAAACCATCACACAATCCTCAGCCGGGTAGAATCTCCAACCCGTAGTGTTAAGATGCTCTTGATCCTTAGAGATGTACAACGACGCAAGCATCTCACTAGCCTTCCTGCTCAAAGCATCAGCTACTACGTTCGACTTCCCAGGCTGGTATTTAATCTCACAGTCAAAATCCTTAAGCAGCTCCATCCACCTACGCTGTCTCATGTTCAAGTCAGGCTGCGAAAACAGATACTGCAAACTCTTGTGGTCGGAGTACACCACAAACTGCTCGCCATACAGGTAGTGACGCCAGATCTTTAACGCAAAGACCACCGCTGCTAACTCCAAATCATGCACTGGGTAACGAGTCTCGTGCGGTTCTAACTGCCGCGAGGCGTACGCAATGACTCTACCATTCTGTATCAACACACAACCCAATCCATTTAACGAAGCGTCAGAACAAACAACAAAACCACCTGATCCGGACGGCAAAGCCAACACTGGCGCAGTAGTTATATTCTCCTTGAGCAGTTGAAAAGCATTCTCACACTGCTCAGTCCAAACAAACCGTTTATCTTTCTGGGTCAATTGGGTCATCGGCTTAGCTATAGAAGAAAACCCCTCAACGAAACGACGATAATAGCCAGCCAGACCTAAGAAACTGCGAATCTCAGACACATTTCTTGGTCGTTCCCAGTTCAACACAGCATCCACTTTACTGGGATCCACAGAAATGCCATCTGCTGAAATGACATGGCCCAGAAATACAACGCGTTGCAACCAAAACTCGCACTTGGAAAACTTCGCATACAATTGCTGCTCTCTCAACCTCAGAAGAACCATCTCCAAGTGCTCCTTGTGCTCCCTCGGAGTCTTCGAGTAAACTAAAATGTCGTCAATAAAAACAATCACAAACTGATCTATGAACTCTCGGAAGACTCGGTTCATTAGATCCATGAAGACTGTCGACGCGTTTGTCAACCCAAACGGCATCACCAAAAACTCAAAATGTCTGTACCTCGTACAAAACGCAGTCTTCGCGACATCTTGGTCTCTTACTCTGAGCTGATGGTACCCGGAACGAAGATCAATCTTTGAATACACCACAGAACCTTGCAACTGATCAAACAGATCATCAATTCTCGGCAACGGGTACTTATTCTTCACAGTGGCTTTATTCAACTAACGAAAATCAATGCACATCCGCATTGAGCCATCTTTCTTCTTTACAAAC
>KV020339.1:0-13242 GCA_001598015.1 Dorcoceras hygrometricum | reverse complement strand
ACAAAGCATAGATCATGAAACCAGAATTCTCCAATGACAGCAATCCAAAAATCTACATGACTGAGACCGGTGGAATCTTAGATCTATAGTCATGGTCATAGAAATTCCACCTTCTCACCAGATTGGGTCTAAATCGGAGAACACCATGGAAATAGTCTACCGTAGCTCTATAACTCGACAACACATCCATGCCCAAGATGCAATCAAAATCTCTCATCCCCAACATAATCAAGTTGGCCATCAACAACTTACCATAAAAATTTATTACATAGTTCAACACCATCTCCCGGGAAACAAACTCACACCGACAGGAGTTGCGACCGACAGAACATCATACAAAGGAGCAGTATTCAAACCATATTCACATATGAATGCATCAAATAAAAACGAATGCGATGCTCCTGTGTCAAATGAAACTCGTGCAGTAAATTAAAAAATATAGCAAGTACCTGGATTTACTCCTTCAGATGCATCCTCAGCTTGCTCCCTCATCATTGCATTCACCTGAGCTTGCTGGGGTCCTCAAAATGAGATTGATAAGGCCCTATGAACCTCAACGAACCAAGCTGCTGAAAATATCCTCTAGATTGTGGCAAACCCGACCATTGCAACTGCGCAGAAGAAAACTGACCCCAAAATGACCCACCAGTCTGACCCTGTGGAGGTGGAGAGAAATGTTGACTCCCAGCCAAAGGACACAATCTATCAAAATGTCCGTAAAACCCACAGATATGGCAAACACCTTGAACTCCAACACACTGCATTGTTGGATGTTTACCTCCACACTGGCCATAGAACACTGCCCTGGAACTACCGCTGCTAGAACTATCGGAGCTAGAATAACTAGATCTCGACCTCTTCTTGAACGTCTTTCCTCTGAGCTTAAACTTTTGGAGACTCGACTGCTGAGAAATTTTAGGAGGTTGTAAAGAATAAATCGCTTGAGGCATGGGATGGAAACCTTGGGTAGCCTGCGGCTGAACTTGAGACTGCATGTTCAGAATACCTTCTTCAATATTGATCGCCCTGTTCACGACATCGGTATAAGTAGTAGGGGAACCAGCCAACACCAAGGAAAAATATCCGGCCTCAAGCCCTCCAGAAACTTATTTCGCTTCGCCCGCTCCGAATGGAGTCGTGAGGGACGTAATAAAGAAGAGAAGAAAAATTGTCTGACATACTCTGTCACTTTCAAACTACCTTGTACCATGTTCTTGAACTCCCGATCCTTGGCATTGTAGTATGACTCCAGAATATACTCCTGTATAAAGGTGGCACAGAAACTCTCCCAATAGATCACTAAACCCATATCAGATTAATTAGTTTGTGCAATTTCAAAATACTAGAAGACAAACTAATTTATCTAATCAAGAAAAGAGCTCGAAGTTAGCAAAGGCTGCAAGCGCGGAGATGAAGAGAGCTTAAAGTCAACAAAGCCTGCAATTGCATTTAATGACAAAGGACACAAGGTACAACTGTCAGGCCTCGTGCTCAATCAGAGTAAACCACATAAAACACGTTATCGGAAGCATTAAAATAGTGGCTAAATTTTTTGCTTTTGGCCTGACTTAAAAAACATAATTTAAAATACATTGATATTCAAAATATTGGTTTACAATACTCGAAAACAAACTACAACATAAATTAACATACAAACATAGAGCGACTCTCAATTAACAAACAGATGAGTCTCTCGCTCAACATTGATACAATACAATATAACGAACATATCATATGTATATAGTACATATAACCGGGACACTCTATCCACCTCCCGGGGCATTACCAGCTGGATCAACTCCATGACCAACAGAGAAACCATGATAACCTGAAAACACACACAGGCAACAAGACAAACAGCCCCAGAGGGACAATGGGTCAAACCCAGTACGGAGAACAAAGTAAAACAACAAACGAAGTATGTAAGATATATGCAGCGTGCTATGCAAATGCATCTCTGGTAACAAGGGAAACGGATATCAAATCGGAGGCAAAAAAAATGGTCAACATCAACATGTGGCAACATCATTGGGAATTCGGGAGCTACAGAGCGTTCCCAATGGAAAATAGATGTGGCTCATCATCGCGAGTGACTGAGCTACCCGCACGACCACGAAGGCAAAACAAGGTGTCCTACAACCACCTGCCACCACCTATCCAGGCCACAACAACTGAGAGGATTGGAGCTACCCGGTGCATCCAGTGCTTTCTCTCGTGAGTACGAACATCAACAAACTCTCCACGAGGAAGCAACTAATCTCAAATATAAATGCATTAGCTAAACAAGAAATCATCAAGTCTCAATATGATTCGTGTGTGCTCAATGCTATGACATGTATAATTATGCAATACAAGAAGCAACACAGTAAATCACACAGCACGTATATAACACAGAGCACATACTCATACTCTACAAAAGCTATAAATACCAGTTCCGATCCGTACCTCAACTCCTGACCAAAAATACCTCACAACAGCTCGTAGGAAGAGCAGAACACCAACATGAGAACAGCTCACGCAACTGAAACAATCATCTCTGGCCAACCATATTCTGCTTCCCCAACTCTCGTGGAGAAATCTCGGTAGAAACGTCCAAACCAGACACCAAGCTACAATACAAAGTCACTACTTGAACCAAAAAACAACCTGTCGGAAATCACGAAAAGTCGTATGCTTCGACTATCATCGCACTCTCTATTTCGGCCAACCACCTGCTCCAATATTGCTAGGGAAAATACGGGTTTGAAGAGAGGAACACAATGGTACTAACCTTTCTCAAAGTTGAGTCGTCTACCACCGGCTATCGGAGAAGATAAGGTTCGGAGTAACAAGGTTTTTGCGAAGAAGATAATCGTTCGAGCTCTCGAGGTGAAATAATATCTAAGTGTCAAGAAAATGACTAACACTTGGTCAAAGTCTAAGTACATACAACTTAAGTTCCCACGATCTAATCTACAGTGACCACCGACAACGTCAACAGACCAGCTCAGAGCTTAAACACCAATAGCACAAGACTAATAGATCAGCACGGAGCCCTCAGATCAGCTTAGAGCTTCTCAAATATCATGGGCAATATCAGCACGCTTCGCCCACCAGCTGAGACATCAGATCAGCTCGCACTACTTGAACCAGCACACATTTCTCAATAGTACAGTACTACTAGACCATCTCAGCTCACACCAGCCAGAACAGCTCGCGTCCAAGATGCTACACTATTTCAGCCCAGCTCGATGATCCTCACTAAAAGCGATTTATCCAACTTTTTTAATCTGAATTTATCTTCCAGGTCTCATAATATTGCGGGCATGTATGGATCGAGCACATATTTATAGCTTTCGTAGAGTATTTTATGTGCTATGTATTGCATTTTGTGTTGTTTCCTATGTTGGATTGGCAGGTGATTGTGTTTATACATGTCTTGGCATCATCAAGCATGTGCATACATATTGGGCCTTGAGATTTTATTTCCAACTGTTGCATTCGATACTGGGATATTTGAGTGGTATCCTTCTCTCGTGGAGTGGTGTATTTTAGCACACTCATGATGGAGAACATTGAGGATGCACGGGGTCGCTCCCGCCCCCTCAGAGTGTTTTTTCCTAGATAGGTGCTGATGGACGATTTTTGTTCGCCTTTGTTTACCGTTGAGGTCAGACGGGTAGCCCCGTTAACCTGACGATGAGCCACATCTATTTTCCATTGGGAATGTTAGAGTTAATTTCAGAAGTTTTGGTGAAGACAAACAAAAGAGATTAATCGGCTCAAAGGCACAAGATCTGGATGAAGCCTACATAATTGAATACAGAAACCAGATCGGAGAAAAGCCAAGCTGGTTAAGGTCAAACCAGCTCAGAGATTTAGTTGCGCTGGTTAAGGGCAAACCAGCCCAAAGTTGCCTAGCTGGTTAAGGTCATGTCAGTTCAAGAAATTCAAGCTCTAAAGAGTAGAAACAGATTGAAAATACATCAGTTCTGAAGAGAAATAAAACAGGGGTTTACAGCTGAGAGAACAACTTGCAGTGATAAAGTTATAATGGACAAACTAGAAGACCAGCCTGGTAAACCAGCTTGAAGCATATTGGTCTTGTAGATGTTATCGGTCACAGATATAAGCGTACGAATATTTCTGTCTGGTCTGTACAGTACAAAGACAAGAGCAGATATATTCAAAAGAAAATTGGATTTTTGATCAGCCCAATACCAGATCAGGAAAAACAGCTCGACGTACAGCAACCATATCAAGTGACCAGCTAAGTTAAGGAGAACTTAGCAAATTGAATTTCAGAATGTTTGAGGCAACGTACAAATTGATGTGTTACATGTGACCTCTCTACAATGATGTGTAGTTGTTGGAACTACTTTGATATAATTTTATACATGCAGAGATTTGGCTCCAACGGAAGACGGCGCAGAGTTTCTAAAAAGGGTAATGCATATAATGGAGATGTACGAACATCGTACATGTATTTAAGACGCCACAGGTTTTCAATTTGGATACATTGGATGTGTCTACTGGCAAACTTTATTACAGTTTTATCCAAAAAGTATAAATAGAAGAGCATATCAGCTGTGAGAAGGTTACCGAACGACGCTGACGAGATACAACATCACGAGCTTCGAATTTACAATTTAACCAGCCCTCACGAGAAAAAGATGAGTTCATCTCATTGAACCAGCTAACTGCTAATGACACACGCAGAGATTTCATATTCAACTCTTTGTGTCACACTATCTTCTATACACACTATGTAGTATTGAACCTTCATTATAAATCATAACAAGATAGTGTTGAGTGCTATATTGGCACAACCATCTTAGAGCTGTGTTAATTATGTTACGAACCAGATCGTGGGTCTGGATTCGTTGGTTGAGTGTTAGGAGTTCTTGCAGCGGTAAGCTGTTGGATCGTGTATGTACAAGTGTTTGTATAAATCAAATTTTCTAGTGAGAATCCTTCCCATTGAGGAAGAAGGGGAGACGTAGGAGAATTAGCTCTGAACTTCCAGAAACAAACCTCTCAACTCATAACTTTCACATTTTGCACTCGCTTAACTGTTCACTGATTGAATCATGTTTTTCCGCATAAAATCATTTTATTACACGAGACAACAGAAATCATTGGGAACCCTCCTAGCTGGTAACTCGGCTGGAGGTTTGTATCGAGTATTAAAATATTTTAAAACAGATTTTCAAACAAAAAGTAGCAAAGGAGTTCATTCACCCCCTGAACTCCCGAGCTTGTTTTTCGATCCTAACAAGTGGTATCAAATCTCGGTTTCTCAGTATTTGAACAGTTTATTCATTTATATTCATTAAATATTTCGTTTTATCACAACAAGATTCCTATATTTTCCAAGGAGGAATACGACGTCTGGAAGATCCAGATGCAGGCGCACCTAGCAGCACAAGATGATGACATGTGGTTCGTAATAACTAACAGGCCCATGCAAATAATGAAAATAAGCACAGCTGTGGCTATGACTACTGGTGCACCTCAGTGGATAGAAAAACCCAGATTGGAGTGGACCTTTGAGGACAAGAAGAAAGCCAATCTGGATAACGTCGCGATGGACATTCTGTACAAGATGCTAGACAACATGTTTAGCAAAATACAAACCTGCACAACTGAAAAAGAAATCTGGGAGAAGGTTACCCAGATTTGCGAGGGCAACGAAGAAACGAAAGAGAACAATTTGACAGTGGCCCTGCAAAAGTTTGAGTTGATCAAGATGGAGCGTGAGGGGACCATGTCTGAATTTGATGAATTGTTTAGCTCACTAGTGATTGAGCTAACCAGACTGGGAAAATCCTACAGCAACAGGGAGCTAGCTCTGAAGGTGATGCGAGCACTTCCCAAGGAGTGGGATGTGAAGATGATGGTCATACGAGAGTCTAAGCACTTAAACAAGATGGAACTGCATGACTTGTTTGCCAATCTGAAGGGATACGAGTTTGAGCTGGAAACTAGAGCAGAGTCTGAGCCATCCACTTCTCAACCAACCAGAGCTCGTGCTGCTACAATTCCAGAACAAAGTCCATGTTCTTCGAGTCCTTGTTCATAAAGAAATTTGGCTTATGCGAAAGCATAATTCTAAACCCTCTTCTTTTGATTCTCCCAAAAAGAATTTTAGCTCTCCTTCTGATGACAAATGTTATAACTGCGGCAGGTCTGGTCATCTTATGGCTGATTGCAGGATGCCAAGGCTGGATGCGTAGAAGCGACTAGATCGCAGCACCAGCAAGGACAAGAAGGAGAAGAAACTTTATCGGAAGGGGAGAATGGAGAAAGCAATGGTTGCTAAGGAGAATAAGAGTGCATGGGCTGACTCAGATTTAGAGGAATCCAGCTCTGGAACTTCCTCATCCATTGAAAGCGAGGATGAAGTTCAGTGTCTCATTTGACTTTTCTGAAGAGGTATTTGACTTTTCTAATCTGGAATTCACACGTGATGACCTTTTCATAGCACTTAACGACATGGTCCAAGAATACAAGAATCTTTCTCAGACAAATATGAGCTGGTTAGCTCATGTAACATGCAAGCTACTCTAAGTAAGCTTGAATCTGAGAATGAGGAATTGAGAAGCAGGTCCGAGGAGATGCTTAACAAAATTCAGCGGCTGGCTGGTATAATAATATCCTGGACCAAGTCTTCTACTTCGCTGGATAAACTGCATGGAGTTATGAAGCCATCTGGTGATAAAACCGGATTAGGCTATAATAGTGATGAAAGCAGTACAGCAGAAAATGTCAGGCCCGGTGCACAAAATAGAGATTTAAACACGCAATTACAAATACGAAAGCATTAAAAGTGGCTAAAATTTTTCTCTTTGACCTGACTTAGAAAACATAAAAGATACACTTATACTTAAAATATTGGTTTTACAACAATCGAAAACCAACGACAGCAACACGTAATAACAATTACAAGCAACGAGTATCCCAAATCAATACAGACTCAAATCTGAGTACACAAGGCATTCCCCGGCGACAACTCTAATACATAATTATAAAATATAATTAACTAGGACAATCTATCCACCTCTCACGGCACTTCCAGCGGAGTCACCACCACGATCCGTTGACAAACCTGGGTAACCAAAAAACCAGCCCCAGAGGAACAGGGGTCAAACCCCAGTACGGAGAGCAAAACAAACAACTATTAGACAGCAACAGATATAAATGAATGTGCTATGCCTGAAACATAGGATGCAAAGGCAACAGGCTACAAACGAATAAGGAAGCCAAAGAGCTCGAAGAACCAGCTCAGCAGCTGTCAACATGTACGAACAAAGGGTAGTGGCCACGAAGCATGTGAGAGCGTGGTAGCTATCCACTCATCTCAACACACTGTACCAGAGCGTAAACCAGATCACTCAACCTGATGTTGCCAAAGCTCATGAGAGCGTGGTAGCTATCCACTCGTCTCATAGCGGATAACAAATAAACCAGCAGGGAGATGAGGAGCACGGTATTGCCGCTCGTCCTCAATAACAGCCTCCTGGTACACACGGGTTAGCACAGCAACAACGGCTAATAGACATGAGCTCAACAGGAAAGATGCATGTGTGAAATTACAACAGCTTGCAACAACCAACACAGAACAACAGCAAGCAACACAAAACGATATCATACACACTGCACAAATACCAGCAAGCATACACATATATCCAAGCTTATCCCAAAGCTGTAATACAAGCTCAAATTCGTACCTTAGCTTCTGTGCTACAATTAACACAACAAAGGTCCCGAGCAACTCAAATATGAAACCTTCTTAGCCAAACACACTAATCAACTCAGGGACGGTAAGCACAGAAACCATAACAGGGAGCTACCAACTCAACTCAGTTCTATCCTACCTCTAACACACAACAGCTAGCTCTAAACAAAGCGCAAGGTAGGATCTTATACTTACTCGAAAGCATTTCCTGAGCAGAAGAACCAATCGACCAAAAATACGAGAGATGGCACACTGTAGCTTCTTCACGTTCCTCTTCCAGTTGCTCAAAGCTCTAAAAAGAGGTATAGAAAGAACGGTATTGGCAAGAGGAACTAAAAGCTACTAATCTTGCTCAAAGATGGGTCGTATACCACCGGGAATCGGGGAAAATCGACCATGGTGAACAGTAAGGGTTTCGCTACAGTAGAGGATATGTTTACGGGAGAGATATTTCTAAGTGTTGGAAACAATGGCGTACGTCTGGTCAAAGTCCTCTATTAATACTACTTAAGTCTCTAGATCTGGTGAACAGTAGCCATCGACACTCAAGGCTCATAGCTGATACCAGCTCAGATCTGAACACTACGCTATCTCAGATCAGACTACCACCAAACGACGTCGCACAGAAGTTCCACTCAGATCTGACAAACTCACTAGTCTCTCTCTCCCAGCTGATATAGTCTATTCCTTGCGTGCACCGAGACTAGCTCGCAATCAGATTTGGTTTCTCAAAACGGCGTCACACCACCATCCAGTTCTCCGTTTCAACCAGAGGTCCTTCTCCATTGGATAACACCTTGAAAATTCTGAAACATCTATCCTGCTCTCTTCTTAACCAGCTGGTGCACCCTTCTGCTTACACCCGCTAGCAGATCCTGTTTCCCCAAGATTTCACATCCAGATCAGATCACACGCATTGTCCAGATTATACTTCGGTCGACTCACACGTGTCATCCAACTAGTGCTTACACGGGTACACTTAAACGGCGTTGCATCGTAATCCAGATTCCAGATGACCAGCTCACACTCGTTCAGATCTTACCTCAGCCTGTATCTATGAACCGTACCGGTTTACACTAAAACCACGAACCGACCGGTCCACACAATACTAACAGATTTTGCACCCCCTCAAATCTGGTTTCTTCAAACGACGTCGCTTCATCACCCGTTTCGAATATCCCACTTAGCGTATCCATGGTAGCTTGCGACGACAATGTATATGCGATCCAACCATCCAGATCTGACAGTTATACGAAAATTTAGTCCAGATCTGAATACACGCGCAAACCAACGTACCTTCACTAAGCATACCAGCTTAGAGCTGGCCCGTCACAGAACAGCTCATGCCTGATCCGATCTATGATAAACCCGATTAATTAAATATATTTCTCCACTAATCTTTCGGGTCTCACATTCGTCCCCCACTGAAAACAAGATTTCGTCCTCGAAATCAAGCAACAAATTCCAGATTTGATCAAATCCTCAGTATCACAACACCAAAACTGGAAATACGCAAAATATACTATGCACAAATCCACGAATTGCTCTCTAACACGCATCATGGAGTACTAACCAAAAGTCACAAAATATCTGGAAAGCAATAGCAAGCAGTCTAGCTATTGGAGTTAATGCAATATCTACTCAAACAAATGAGGCCACTCTCGATGCATCTTCTCCTCTAACTCCCACGTAGCTTCTTCCATGCCATGCTTGCTCCACTGGACCATTACTAAGGGAATGGTCTTCTTCTTGAGTTGTTTCTCCTTCCTGTCCAAAATCTGCAAGGGATACTCAATATAACTCAGTGTTCGATCAAGCTCCACCTCGTCAGTTTGTAGCACATGCGAAGGATCCAGCTCATACTTCCTCAACATAACGTGAAACACATCGTGTAAAAAGGACAGCTCGGGTAGCAATATCAAACGATAAGACAAAGGACCAATCCTTTCCAATTTCATAAGGTCCAACATAACGAGGAGCTAACTTTACTTTGTGTCCAAATCTCATAACACTTCTAAAAGGAGAAGCTTTCAAGAACATTCTATCTCCAACCTGAAATTCTAAAGGCCTACGCCTCTGGTTTGCATAACTAGCTTGGCGATCTTGTGCAGCATTCATACGTTGTCGAATTAGATCAACCTGATCTCTCATATTCTGCACAAATTCAGGAGAAGACATCTGCTTCTCCCCCACTTCTTCCCAACAAATTGTCGACCTGCACTTCCTACCATATAATTCTTCGAAGGGTGCCATACCAATCGTTACTTGGTAGCTGTTATTATACAAAAATGGCACCAACGACAACGAATCTTGCCAGTTACCACTGAAATCCATAACAACAGCTCGCAACATATCCTCCAGGGTTTGTATAGTCCTCTCAGATTGGCCATCGGTTTGGAGATGATAGGCTGTACTCAAAGCCAATCTGGTGCCCAAAGTTGCTTGCAAACTCTTCCAAAATCTGGAAGTGAACCTCGGATCCGGTCTGAAACTATGGACATAGGCACTCCATGCAATCGAACTACAAAATCGATGTACAGTTTCGTCATTTTCTTCAAAGAATTCGTTATATTGTAGGGAATAAAGTGAGCTGACTTCGAAAGTGTATGAATCACTACCCAAATAGCATCACATCCTCGGCTAGAACTAGGCAAATGGGTCACAAAATCCATAGCTATGTGCTCTCAATTCCATTGGGGCACCTCTAAACTTTGTAAGAGTCCACCAGGTCTCATTCTTTCGGCCTTAACTTTCTGACAATTCGGAAAACGAGCAACAAAGTCAGCAACATCGTTCTTGAAACCTGCCCACAAATAGTTCAGGTTTGAGGCACGATAGTGCAGGTTTTGAGGCACGATACATCTTTCTTGCACCAGGATGGACACTACGACGACTGTAGTAAGCTTCTCTCAAGATATTTTCTTTCAAATCAATCAAGTTAGGCATAACCAACCTGCCACGAAACCTCAAACAACCATCAGATGCGACAGTGTAATCCTCCAGATGTCCAGATTGAGTCTTCAACTTCAGCTCATGGATATATGGATCAGTTCTATGAGCTGTCCTAATATCCGAAACAATCTGTGGCTCGACTTGAAAAGATGACTCCACAACATAGTCATCATCTGGGTAGAAACGCCAACCAGTAGTGCTTAGATGCTCATGGACCTTTGAGATATTTAGCGATGCAATCATCGACACATGGGCTTTCCTGCTGAGCGCATCAGAAAATACATTCACTTTCCCATGTTGATACTGAATCTCGCAATCAAAATCTTTAAGCAGCTCCAGCCATCTACGCTGCCTCATATTTAAGTCGGACTGTGAAAATAGGTATTGATGACTCTTGTGGTCAGTATACAAACACAAACTAGTGCTGTAAACGAATCGAATCGAGCCGAACTTTATGAAAAATTTAGTACTCGAGTTTGAGTTCGAGTTCGCCTATTCGAAGCTCGATTCGAAGTTAGATCTTTTGTAATTTTTATTATAAATATTTAAATAAAGGTTCGTGAACGGCTCGCGAACCTTTCGAACAAAATAATTCCGGCTCGAGTTCGATTCATAAAATAGTTCGGCTCAGTTAGAGTTCGGCTAGAGTTCGAAAAATTCGAATTTGAATCAAATATCTACTCGAATCGGTTCGAAAAGTTTGCGAACAGGTTCGATTCGTTTATAGCCCTACCACAAACTGTTCGCTATAGAGATAATCGCGCCAAATCTTCAAAGCAAAGACAACGGCCGCCAACTCCAAATCGTGAACCGGGTATCGAGTTTCATGGGGTTTCAACTGACTGGAAGCATACGCAATGACTCGACCATGCTGCATCAAAACGCGACCCAATCCACTAAGCAACGCATCAGAACATACCGAAAAACCTCCTGAACCAGAAGGTAACGCTAGCACTGGTGCTGTAGTTAGATTTTCTTTGAGTAGTTGAAAGCTGTTCTCGCATTCTTCCGTCCACAAAAATCTCTTATCCTTCTGGTTCAGCTGCGTCGTAGGTCTAGCTATACTAGAGAATCCTTCTATGAAACGTCGATAATAGCTAGCCAATACCAAAAACCTACGAATCCCTGAGACATTCTTGGGAGTTCCCAGTTCACTACGGCCTCTACCTTACTAGATCAACAAATAATCCTTCGGCCGAAATGACATGACCCAGAAACACTACTGTATCCAACCAAAACTCGCATTTAGAGAACTTGGCATACAACTGCGAGTCTCGAAGTGTTTGGAGGACCAACCTCAAGTGCTCTTTATGCTGCATCGGAGTCTTCGAGTAAACTAGAATGTCATCAATAAAAACAATCACGAACTGATCGATGAACTCTCTAGAAAGTAGGTTCATTAAATCCATGAAAACTGCCGGGGCATTAGTCAGACCAAAAGGCATAAACAAAAACTCATAATGCACATACCTCGTTCCAAATGCAGTTTTCACAACATCTTCCTCTCGAATTCGCAACTGGTGATACCCTGAAAGTAGATCGATCTTAGAATACATGGTTGAACCGTGAAGCTGATCGAATAAATCATCGATCATCGGTAAAGGGTACTTATTCTTCATAGTAGCCTTGTTCAGTTGTCGAAAGTCAATGCACATCCTCATAGAACCGTCCTTTTTCTTTACAAACAGATAGCAGCTCCCCACAGTAACATGCTAGGTCGAATAAAGCCTTTCTCCAACAAATCGCTAAGATGCACCTTCAGCTCTCTCAACTCTACTGGTGTTAAACGATATGGGGTTCATGAAATAGGAGCTGTACCAGGCGCCAACTCAATGCTCAAGTCGATCTCCCTCCTCCGAGGAAAGCCAGGAATCTCCTCGGGGAACACATCAGGGAAATCAAAGGCAATGTGGATGTCACTAAGCTCTACACACGACTTCAAGGATGCATCCAAAGCATAAATCATGAATCCTACATTCTCCAATAACAGGAGGCTAAACATCTCCATATCAGAGATCAACGTAATCTTCGATTGGGAATCATGGCCGTAGAAATTCCACTTCTCGCCAGACTGGGGCCGAAAATGCACAATTCCATGGAAACAATCCACGGTGACCCTAAAACTAGACAACACGTCCATTCCCACTACACAATCAAAATCCCACATAACTATCCGAATCAACTTGGCTATCAGCACATTCTGGCCAAACCTAAGTATGCCATTCGACACAATCTCTTGGGAGAACAAGCTCGCACCGGCAGGAGTAGCAACAGAAACAACATCACAAAAGGGTGGTACGCGAACCATGCTCAACCACAAATGTATCAGCTATAAATGAATGTGATGCTCCAGTATCAAACAACACACGTGCTGAAAAATAAAAAACAGTACAAGTACCCGTGCCCTCTACTTGCTCCCTTGTCATGGCATTCACTTGAGCCTATTGAGGTCCTGAGAAACGGGGTTGGGAAGTCTATCCAAAACGAGAAGGACCAGACTGCTGAAATGACCTGCGCTGAGTTTCCCCCATCCTCTGCTGCTGAACAAGGAAATAACGACCTCAAGATGACCC
>KV020338.1:0-13132 GCA_001598015.1 Dorcoceras hygrometricum | reverse complement strand
GTTATATGCAAAATTATTTAACTATGATTATCATTATATGCATTACATTATAACCATAAGTGATAAATAAAATTATTGTATTTTATCTTTCGATAATAAACGATCATAAAACGGATATAGTTTAATAATTAGTAACGGATATAAACGGCTAGATTTTATTCTATAAATATGTTGTGCTCTAAAACATTTATTCACCCCACTATTACTCTTCTCCAACAAATTTTTCTCACGAACTTTATTTCTCTAATTACAAAAGGAAGAAGAAGATGATTCATCCAAAAGTAATTTTGATAATTATTTTGATCATTATACTCACTGGTCTTGTATTTATCGGCGATTATTCACCTCATACTTTTTCTTTATTTCGAACCATGCTTATATTCATAGTTTATCAATTACCTTGCATTGTCATACTAATCGCTCTTAACTAATAAAATGTATTTTATTTTTTGTACAAAGCACCACCATGTCGAGTCTGACAAAGCTCGAATTTGTTGTTTTTGACATTAATGGAAAGAATTATATGCCATGGACCATCGATGTCGAAATGCATCTTAAATCATTGGGTTTAAGTGAAACCATTAAAAATAATGCCTCGTCAGCGCAAGACAAGGCAAAAGCTATGATATTCTTACGACGACATCTTGATGAGGGATTGAAATGTGAGTACCTCACTGAAAAGAATCTCATGGCTTTATGGTAAGGATTAAAGGAATGCTTTGAACACATAAGGGAAGTTATACTTCCGATCGCCCGTGATGAATGGAATTCATTAAGATTCCAAGACTTTAAAAAGGTCAGTGATTATAATTCGGCAATATACCGAATAGTCTCGCAACAGAAATTTTGTGCGCATGAGGTCACAGAATCGGAAATGCTTGAAAAAAAATTTCTACTTTCCACGTATCAAATATAACTCTATAACAGAAATATAGAGTGCGTGGATTGGCGAGATATTCTGAATTTATCGCATGTCTTCTTGCTGCGAAAAAGAACAACGAGCTACTAATGAGAAATCATCAATCCCGACCTAATGGATCAACGGCATTCTGAAGTAAATGTCATAATTCAGAATGAACGAAACAAAAATCAAATTCGTGGACAAGATTTTGGTCGTGGCAGAGGTCGAAGTCGGGGTCATATACGTGGATGTGGACATAGAAATAACTATGGTCGTGGACGCGGTCGTGGATTTGAAAACAATAGAGGTAGTTACTTCAATAACCCCTCTAAAAAGAAAGTCATGAACCACCCACAAAATAGGCAGCATGAGAACACGAGTATTAATGAAACTCACTCAAAAAGATTTGAAAATTCTTGTTTTAGATGCGGTACTAAAGGGCATTGATCTCGTATTTATCGAGCCCCTGAGCATCTTTGTAAGCTTTATAAAGAGTCTAGTCAAACTTTCCTTATATATAACTTTGTATTATGTGTAAATAATTAATACAAGTTGAAATAGACCTGAGACGGTTCCTCGAGGATGAGTAGGTGCGAAGCACCTACGAGGCTCATGCCCATGCCAATGCCGGTATCGGAGCCTGAGCAAGAGCACATGCACGTCATACTGTTGCAGTGGGTGATTTGAGGCGCACTTTGCACTTCGCACGTACGCATCGTGTCGAGGAGCTCTTAAATTTATGCTCCATTGCCAGACACGGGATGACTGGGCCTTGACGTGGCTACGATGTGGCCACAGTGGCAGATGATTGGGCAGTGACAAGACAGAATGTTATCAACCGTTGGATCGGATATAAATCAAAGGGGTGTGATGAATCACGAAGCGTTGCGATCTGAACCGTTAGATGGACTGTGAAAAGACACGATCCATGCCATTGGTGAAACGATGCAATCTGCAGCGTCTGATCTTGGATGGACGGATGCGATTGGTTCAATCAAACGGCTGCTATAATTGAAAATAAAATAAAAATGTGAAGATATGCTAATGATAACGTAATCCAAACAAACTCCTTTATTAGATCATTCACGATATCATAATTGATAGCTATAAAATCAATTGGATTGGTGACAAAATCGTAGTTGAATAGTGAAGGTTTTATACTATAATTGAAAATACTTTTCTATATCTATATATATAGAAAATCTCCACCAGTTGCGATATTTTCTGTGGCAGATCAAAAAAGAAGCATGGAAGCAATGGTGGCATTCAAATTGGAAAAGCTTACAGAATCCAAATATGAGCCATCCCCTCTACCGCCGCTAGCGGCGGAAGACGGGAGCAAAGTGGAGGACATGTCTCCGCCCCATATGTAGGAGGATGTAAGCGGAGTAGAGTGTTGGAAAATGGGCAAGGTCCAAATTATTTAATCGAGTTATAATCGTCCGACGAAAGTCGAAATTGATTTGAAAACTTGAATCTGTATTTGGAGTAGATATTTTTGGAAAATAAATTGTTCAAAACCAATTTTAAGTGAATGAGAAACTAATAAAGCAATTAAAGCCCTATCATTGGGAAATGTGAAGTTGTCCCACATCGGTAAAAGATCCTAGTCAAACCTTCTATATAACTTTCGTACTATGTGTAAATAATTAATACAAGTTGAAATAGACATGAGAAGGTTCCTCGAGGGCGCCTACGATCCCGCGGCCGCGCCCGTGCCGGTGCCGGAGCACGTGCACGTCATACTGTTGTAATGGGTGCTTTGAGGCGCACTTTGCACCTCGCACATACGCGTCATCGCGAGGAGCATTGAGGAGCTCTTAAATTTATGCTCCAGTGTCAGACACGGGATGACTGGGCAGTGACGTGGCTACGATGTGGCCACAGTGGCGGATGATTGGGCAGTGACAAGGCAGAATATTATCAATTGTTGGATCGGATATAAATCAAAGGGGTGTGATGAATCATGAAGCGTTGCGTTCTGAACCGTTAGATGGATTGTGAAAAGGCACGATCCAGGCCATTGGTGAAACGATGCAATCTAGAGTGTTTGATCTTGGATGAACGGATGCGATTTGTTCAATCAAAGAGATGCTTTGTAAAATATCATGATCCTTCAGAATGCACACAATCGAGACCGTTGAATGTAGATCCAGTGGCTACGATTAAATATTTCCTAAATAGGCATGACTATTCACCAAAAGCCCTCTGACTCTTCAAAGTCTATAAATAGGACCCCCCAGCATCTGAAACAACACACCAACAAATCCAGCATTCCAATCTCTTTCATCTCCATACTTTCTCTGCATTCTGAGTCCGAAAATCATCTGAGAGTTCGCTGTTCTCGTAATTTATTGTGCTCCTATTACGAGAAGTTTGCCGTTGTATCTTGAAAAACTTTGACAATACCGTAAGCACCTGGGCGGGGCAATATCGTTTTAAAGAAATAGTATCCTCGACGATCCTGAATCTGCATTCAAATAAAAGTTCCTACAAGAGATATTGACGTTGTACTGACATGACGTCCGTAAATTCAACTATGTCATCTACTACTGTGCATGGGGAGAAGCCCGAGTATTTCAATGACACTGAATTCAAGAGATGGCAACAAAAGATGTTGTTCAATTTGACCACCTTTAACCTGGTAAGGTTCTTGCGAGAGGATGTCCCCACAGTCGCTGAAAATGAGACTGACAAGGAAAAAATGACAGCCTTCAAAGCATGGAGACATGGCGACTTTCTTTGTCGTAACTATGTTCTGAAAGGACTAGACAACTCTTTGTACAAAGTGTACGATCCTATGACAACAGCAAAACTGTTATGGGAATCCTTGGAGAGAAAGTATAAATTGAGGATGTCGGACTGAAGAAATTCATCCTTGGCAAATTCCTCGATTACAAAATGATGGATTCGAAATCTGTGATGTCTCAAGTCCAAGAAATGCAACTGATATTGCATGATCTGCATGTCGAGGGTAATGAGATGAGCGAATCGTTCCAAGTAGCAGAAATAATTGAGAAACTCCCTCCCTTGTGGAAGGATTTCAAAAATTACTTGAAACATAAGTGCAAGGGAATGGGACTTGAAGACTTGATAGTAAACTTCACATTGAGGAGGATAGCCGAAAGCAATCCAAATCTAAAAGGGACGAAAGCCTACGGAAGACGGATCAAACTTGGTTGAACCAAATGCTAGCAAATGAAAAAGGAAATTTAAAGGCAAGGATCAAGGGGAAGGAAATAAGTTCAAATGGACGTGTTACAACTGTGGAAAGCCAAATCACATGTCAAAGACTGTAGACGTCCAAAGAAAGCCAAGAAGGAACAAAAGGGGAAAGATGTAGCAAATGATATCACTACACCTAACATCGTAGACATGGAAATGGGCCTCACTGTTGTCATATTTGAAGCCAACTTGGCTGATAATCCAAGGCAGTGGTGGGTTGACACTGGAGCTACACGCCGCATCTGTTCCGATAAGGCAATCTTCTCAATTTATACCCCAGTCACTTGAAGAAAGCTCTTCATGGAGAATTCTGCTTCATCAAAAGTGGCTGGAATTGGCAAAATTGTGTTGAATATGACGTCTAGAAAAGAACTTGCTCTCATCTATGTCTTGTATGTTCCTGACATTCGAAAGTAATTTAGTTTCTGGATTCGACACTTGTTAAGGCAGATTTTTAGGCTAGTGTTTGAACGAGGTGAATGTAATGTCAGTACTCCCTTTATTTGATGGCATTAAATTTAAAGCTTCTACTTGTAGAGTGTTATAATTTATGGCATGGTCGACTTGGACATGTTAATTACAATACTCTAAAGCGACTGGTTAAATTAAATTTATTGTCAACAATTGATGTAAACAAGACACACAAAGAGGTGTGTGTAGAAGCGAAAAATGACCAAACTACCTTTTCACTCAGTGGAAAGGAGTACTACCCCTCTAGAGTTAATACACACTGATATCTGTGACTTAAAATTTGAACAAACTAGAGGTGGCAAGAGAAATTTTTCTACTTTTGAAGATGATTGCACAAGCTACTGCTATGTGTAATTATTGAGAGTCAAAGATAAAGTCTTAGAAGCATTCCAAACTTACAAAGCAGAGGTCGAGAATCAACTTGACCAACGGATAAAAAATATTCGTAGTGACAGAAGAGGAGAGTATGGTGCACCATTTGATTATTACTGTGTAAAATCTGACATTATTCATCAAACAACGGTACCATACTCGCCTCAATCTAATGGTGTTGCCGAACGTAAGAATCGAACACTAAAGGAAATGATGAATGCTCTATTAATCAATTCAGGATTACCACAAAAGTTTATGGGGGGGAAGCTATATTATCGGCCAATCACATTCTCAGCAAATTCCTCACAAGCAAAATGACAAAACATCGTACGAGTTATGGAAAGGCCTTAAGCCATCGCACAAATACTTGAAAGTGTGGGGGTGCTTGGCAAAGGTTGAGGTACCTAAACCCAAACAATTTAAAATCGAACCCAAAACGTTCGATGCTATCTTTATTGGTTATGCCAATAACAGTCGTGCATATCGATTTTGGTGCACAAGTCAGACATTCCTAGTATTCATGAAGGTACAACCATTGAATCAATTAATGCAATATTCTTTGAAAATGTATTCCCGAGAAAAGAGGGAAACAACTTATATCGTATGACATTCAAAGCAATGAAGGTTCAAACGACAATGAGAAGTCCGAACCGAGTTACAACAAAAGAAGTATTGAGACTGTTGACGATCAAAAAATAATGAACCCCGTCATATCAAAAGGGCTAGAATTGAAAAATCTTTTGGTCCCGATTTCATTTCTTATTTGTTGAAAAATGAGCCAAGGACCTTGAATGAAGCTCAATCAAGTCCGGACGCTCCTTTATGGAAAGAGGCTGTCAATAGTAAAATCGAGTCCATCATGCATAACCATAAATGGGAATTAGTAGATCTCCCTCCTTTAGGATGTAAATGGATCCTAAAGTACTACAAGGCTGATGGAATGATTGATAAGTACAAGGCAAGATTGGTAACTAAGGGGTTTAAACAAAAGGAAGGCATTGACTATTTCGATACTTATTCACCAGTGACAAAGATTACATCCATACGAATGCTCATAACTATCGCAGCATTGCATGATCTTGAAATACGTCAAATGGATGTTAAAACAGCATTTCTGAATGGTGAATTAGAAGAAGAAATTTACATGGAGCAACCCGAAGGGTTTGTTGCTCCAGTACAAGAGAAAAAGGTGTGTCGACTAGTTAAGTCACTATACGGACTTAAACAAGCGCCAAAACAATGGCATGCAAAATTTGACAAAGTAATGATGTGTAATGAATTCAAAATAAATGAGTGTGACAAATGCATTTATGTCAAATACACATCTAAAGGATATGTAATTATCTTGATGACTTGTTGATTATGAGGAGTAATCACGAGATAAGCATGACAACAACAAAAAATGTTGACCAAGAACTTTGAAATGAAAGATATGGGTTTTTCAAATGTCATACTAGGAATTAAAATTCTTACAACATCTGAAGGAATAGTATTGACTCAATCTCAATATTTAGAGTCTGTGCTAAGAAAGTTCAATACTTTCGAACTCTCGACGGTGAAAACACCTATGAACCTGAGTAAACACTTAGGCAAGAACCATGGGAAACACATATCACAATTGGAATACTCTCGGATAATCGGCAGTTTGATGTATCTCACAAACTGTACGTGTTCGGATATTGCACGTGCGGTCAACAAGCTAAGTCGGTTTACAAATAGCCCAAATGATACCCACTGGCATGCCTTAATGAGGGTTCTCGGATATCTCAAATTTACTCTCAACTATGGATTAAATTATGGAAAGTATCCTGCATTATTAGAGGGTTACTGCGATGCAAATTGGATATCGGATACACAAGACTCCATATCCACAAGTGGATATGTATTCACAATTGGTGGAGGATCAGTGTCATGGAAATCCACTAAACAAACATGTATTACTCGATCAACTATGGAATCCGAGTTTATTGTCCTCGATAAAGCAGCAGAAGAAGCCGAATGGTTACGGAACTTCTTAGAAAATATTCCATGTTGGAAGAAACTTGTACCTGCCATAATGATACATTGTGACAGTCAATCGACAATAGGAAGGGCAAAAAGTTGCATGTACAATGGTAAGTCACGACACAATCGTCATCGATACAATACCATTAGGCAGTTGATCTCAAATGGTGTGATTGCAATCGAATATATAAAATCTAAAGATAATTTGGCATATCCTCTTACAAAAGGTCTACCTCAAGATCAAGTATACTGCACATCTAGAGGAATGCGATTGAAAACCTACAAATAAAAACGACCATAGCAGGAACCCAACCTCGCTGACTGGAGATCCCAATATCTTTTTTCAAATGGACAATTACGGAAGTTATTGTTACAGTACTTGAGACATAAAGTCTATTCCATTCCTAGTATGAGTAAGCGTTGTCATACCACATGTAGTGAGGTTAAGTTTATACTTTTAACGAGGCAGTATCAAAACACGTAATAAAGACATCCAAATGGGAAGTATTATGAATAGTCAAATAAATTAGATGATTAGTATTAGTTGTTAGTTGTTGGATGTCTAAATATTAAATAAAGTGATTAGATCTTTTTATTATTTCAATCATTTCACTTATCTATAAATAGGGTTATAATCTTCATTTATAAAACATACAAAATATACAAATTTTCTTCTACTTTAATTCTCTCTAAATTAAGAAAATTATAGAGAAATAATAATTTCCTATTAATATAAAATTAAAAGTTCATTTGGAGCAATTATAAGGAGCAATTAAGAAGATATAAGAGGTTATGACAAAGATAATTATTCAATTTAGTTTGTTAACGTTTTCTTTCTATTTATAATAATTTTGTTTTATTTTTATTATTATATTGTTGTGTGTAGGTTTGGACTTTTATGGTTGATTGATCATTGAAGGTGGTCGAAATGGAGGGCCAAGCAATTCCGAGCCCACATAAAACTCTTCGTTGTTTGTTGGAATAAATTTAAGGTAGTAGTTTCGAGTCATAGATAATGGGCCACACAGTCGAATGCTTATCGGTTTATCAGTCCAATTCTAAGATAAAATACGTATATATGATACGGTGAAAGTAAACTATGCCCAAGAGCCCAATTTTAATATTATTAAATATTTGTTTTGCAAATGACAATCTCATGTTACTTGCTCACCGTGGTTCGTATATGAATATTATAAACAAATAACTTCAGTAGACCAAATTAAAACTTACAAGTGAGCACAGGCCCAGCCCAAACTACGTGCTGTATTGAACTCAACTTTTGGGCTGGTTGGTCAAATTGTTTCTTAAACATAAAACTATTGAAACCCTTGGCATAATATTTATAGTAGTCACCTTATAAGTTATAACACGTGAATAAATGTTTACATGCATAAATTTTATTTAATTAATAATTTTTACAATTTTAAATAAATAATTGTATAGACAAATAATTTAGATTTTTAAGGAATTTATAGTTTGAGCTCTTATATTAATTTTCTTTCTACTGAATGATAGGGGGATTTTTTAGTAAATGAAATAAGAGGTATTTTTATCCATTTATTACAATGATCAAATTGATTGCTCTAAGTATCTATGAATTTGTATATGGTATTGATATAAAAATAGTCTATGAAATATTATATAGTATTGAACAAAAACCTCTGCCGCTTCATATGAGATCTTTCCCAAATGAACATCCTAACCCAGTCACAATTCTACGGCATATTTTTAACCTAATATATACTTGGAAAACCTTGCCATAATTGCAACTTTAGAACATTCGAATCTTCCAGCATAAATGATTAAATTTAGAGAAATTAATTTTTTTACAAAAAAAACTCTATATGATTTTAACAAAAATATTTTTAAATTATTTCATTGTTATACTTTTATCACTTCTTCAGTTTTTGGATTTTTAGATTAAACCATATTTGCATACAAGTTAAAATTTTTTGTTCTTAAATGATATTTGTGGAACAATAAAAAAAAATTGATATTTGTAGGAAACATCTAGAGATTGTGATAAAAATATAACATTTTAAAATAATAATTTATTTGGATATGATTTGATCATGATGTAAAAGTTAAACGTATAGATAAGATAAATAAATATCTGTAAGTGAAATGGTAGTTAAAGATAACTGCACATCTAATAAAGATAAGTTTTTCAAGTGTTTTAAATTAAATACAATGGAGTATTTATTTTCAATCCTATAGAAGTTATTTATAGATACTAGTATGGATGATAAATTATGACCACCAGGAAAACACTCGTGTATACATACACTTGTATATGTTATATCTATAAACCTTTTCACAAATTTTACCCGCGTATAAAAACGAAATTATGATAAAGTAATGAGTTAATTTCAATTTTAAGTATAAATTTCTTAAAATTCCATCTAGAATTTACTTATTTTACAATTTCTAATATAGGAGTTTTACATAGTTGGTTTTATCCATCTAAGAATATTATATTCTTCTATTTTAAAATTTTTTTTCTTCATAATATCGTAAGGGAATAAGAAAAAACAACTACATTCATATCATTAGAGTCCTTACCATATCTAAGATAGAAAATATTCTATCTATAACAATATATATAATCTATTGAAATTTAAAATATAAAATAAAAATGGATGAAAATATGCTATTGATAACGTAATCCAAACAAACTTATTTATTTGATCATTCACGATATCATAATTCATAGGTATAAAATCAATTGCATTGGTGACAAAATCGTAGTTGGATAGTGAATGGTTTTTTTACTATAATTGAAAATACTTTCTGTATCTATATCTATAGAAATCTCTCTACGAGTTACGATATTTTCTGTGTCTGATAAAAAAAACAAGCATGGAAGCAATGGAGGCATTCAATTTCTTTTTTCAACGTTATTATAGAATTGTAATGAGTCCATTTTTGAACTAACAGTTATACATAGTATAAATAACAGAATGGGATTAACAAATTATATGATAGTTGGAATAGAAAATCTTTAATTTATTTACAGCACGTTAATTGGACTGGGCCTGTGCTCACTTGGAAGTTTAAATTTGGACTACTGAAGTTATTCGTTTATAATATTCATATACGAACCACGGTGAGCAAGTAACATTTTATATAAATACCGTCTATCCCCATATTTTCGACATCGCAAATTTTATAATTCCATACAAAATATTGAGGGTTCATTGAATTCGGAAAATTTAAACAATACTGAGATTATTTTTCTGCCCTCCTTGCATTTTACAATTCATGGTTTGCGGCTTTTTATTCAATTATTCTACCAAAGTACGTATTTTAATTGTAGTTGTTTCAACTTCCCTTTTTTCAATTGATACTAGAAATTTGTGAATTTATTAACTAATTTTAGTAGCTTAAATTTGGGTTTTTTATTTTACGAGATGGTTAGAAGATCGATGAAATCAAGTTGGCTCGATCCAGTTCAATTTTTAGTTATCTAAAAACTCGTGATTTGGGATATTTCATTACTCTATGAAATATAGATTTGACAATGATATTGCATTGGCGGGAGGTCATTATCTCGATCTATTTTTGCAGATCAGAATATTAATTTTGATTGATACAAAGCCTCCTATTATCTCACTAACGATTTACATGCGGTGTGCATCTTACTACATTGAGAAGACGGGGAGATATCCAAACTGGAACAACGATGGGACGTCTAAGCTGGTCTGGTTGAAGATTTCTACGCTGGAACAGTGAGGGACGTCCGAGCTGGTACAACAAAAGAGAACCAGATTGCAGAGAACACCAAGCTGGTTCACCAGCTTGGTGCAAGAGCAGTTCAAGGATCAAGTGCAGATCAAGTGTAGTGAGATCCAGTGCAAGAGCAGAACTATTCAAGTGCAGATCAAGTGCAACTTACAAGTGCGGTGTTCAAGTGCCGATGAATGTACAAGCGCAGTGATCAAGTGCAGGTCAGATCACCAAGCGCAACAATAATCAGTTCATCATAGGAAGTTCAGTCCAGTGAAAACTGAATTGGAACTGATTATTGTATACCAAAGAAGAAATGATATAATCATTGGTGCAAGATCGCAGTTCTTCGAGGATAAGGTTTAAAATACCCTCGAAGAACTGGTTAAATCAATCAGATGATGAACTGTGTACTTGCTGATGGTTTGGAAGAGATGTCTGAATGTAATAAGAGAATAAGCAAGTACACAGAGGATCTTGACGAGAAGAATAGAGTCAAGCTAGTGAAAGGACAAACTAGCTCAGATTCAAGAAAACCAGATCAGGAAATCTGGTTAAGCCGAATGCTTATGAGAGAGATGGATCAAGAAGAAGAAAAAATGCGGAGGTAGTAATCTGTGAGAAGCTTGACGAGCTCGAAGTGACCCCCGTAGATGGAGATAAGGAAGAATCTGAGAAGCAGGGGATCACATGCTGTCCGATACCAATGGAATCGTGGATGAAGATTACTGTAGTGAAAAACGAAACCAGTTGGGAAACAAGCTCAGAGTCCAGAGATGATCAAGAGCAATCGTGAAGAAGAGTAGTACAGTTGAAGTAGCGACCAGCTCAGTGCAAACCAAAATAGAGACAAGCTGGCGTACAAGAACCAAGCTGGTTAAGGCCAAACCAGCTTGGCGAGCAAAACGACCGAACAAAATGACAAGCAAAGCGATTTGAACACAAGAATATACGAAAATTGCTTATCAGTGTTCAAATCGATTTATTGTGTTGTCCTCTCAGTACGGTGCTCATGTGCTTAAAGTGAAGAAAGCCTGCATAAGCATTAAATGGCAAAGGACGCAAAGTAAAACATGTCAGAAGACTTTTCAACGGCTACAACTTTGTGTCCAACGGACAAATCTGCACAAGAGGCTATATATATCAAGAGAAGAGCGAAAAAGCGAGATGGAGAGAGTGTTGTGCAAGTGCATAACGTAAAAACAGAAGAATGCACAACACAACACAGTGTTAGTCGCAAGTTTGCACACTCTTTGGCAGCTGGTGTACAAGTTGGTTCAGTGCCCAAGTGTGAGTTGGTGCACTGACCAAAAGCTTCAAAGAAATATCAAGTCGACAGCACAAGCCTTGGGAAGGCATTGAGATACTAGCTCAAAGAGGAGCACTTTCTAGTGTATGAGATTTATATTCGAGAGATTGAGCATACACTGTAAATCTCACACACGATTCACTCATAAATTTGAGAGTTGAACGACACAGAAAAGAAGTGTAGTTATACACACAGCTTACGGGCTGGTGTACATAGGTGGCTAGGAGTTCTTGCAGCTTGCGGGCTGTCGGATCGGGTTGCAACAGAGACTGTTGTAATCAAAGTCTTTTTAGTGGATCCTTCCCGTTGCGGAAGAATGAGAGACGTATGAGATTCACCTCCGAACTTCCATAAACAAATCGCAGCGTATTGCTTTACAACTTTCTGCATATAAACATTCACACATTGCATATTTTATAACTGGGTTTAAAACTGTTAATAAGCTTTCGATTTGCAGAGCGTAGTTCGAGTTGTTTTCGCAAGATTTCATCTCTTACTTGATCTACTTCTCGGTACATATATATTTCAGTAACACTGAGCTATTGCAACTCAAAATTTAACTAATTAGATCGCACGCGTTATGGACCAGCTCGCAGAGTTGCTGGTCGAGCCCTTGCGCGATGGTTATGTTGATTGTGTAATAACTCACGGGCATCCCCTAAAATCGATCCCAACAATTGGTATCAGAACAGGTTGTTCTTGAAAGTGCATAATAAATTAAAAATTTTAAACGGTTTTAAAATACCTTCTGCTCTGATAGTCGTTTTTTTCGAAAGTTTATCTATGCTACAAAATCGTTTTGAAGTGTTTTAAAACTCACTCTATGAAGATATGTGGAGTAATGATTTTTGAATAGCAGAACACTGGACCAAGAGTGACAGGTGTGACAACATCTCTTATGTCGAGCTGACAGATTGCGCGAGATCTGTGGACGGCAAGACCTCTTACATTGGTTCCGTTGAAAGAATAACGCCTATAACGGTATTCGAGAGAAGCGGAAGAGATTCTATCAATTAAAATATCATTTATCCTCCGGTCCATATCCATATATTTATATGACACAGAACCTATATATTAGTATACTACAACGAAGCAAAGTTGCAATGAGTAAAAGGGAAAGAAAA
>KV020337.1:0-13202 GCA_001598015.1 Dorcoceras hygrometricum | reverse complement strand
TTATATGAAATTTTGAATTGAGGGTATATTTCCATATATATAATATAGAGCAACCTTGTTTTTAATTAAAGATTAAATTTTTGAAGCTGTGGGGTTTGATTTCATTGTAGTTATATCTCTAATGCGATCATGGAGGGAGGCGATGATCATCTCCACCACCACCATCACCATCACCACCAAAGCCGTCACAACTTCCCCTTCCAGTTACTTGAAAAGAAAGAAGACGACAACGCCGCCGGCTGCTCCACAAGCTCCGCCTATCCTTCCCTAGCCATCTCCACCGATGTCATCTCAAACCCTAGCTCAGCAACCCCGCGATCGACCACACCATCCTCCAGTCTCCAAATCGCCGCCGCAGAACCGTCCAAGAAGACACCACCCAAACGGACATCGACAAAAGATCGCCATACAAAAGTAGACGGCCGTGGGCGGCGCATCCGCATGCCGGCTCTGTGTGCTGCTAGGGTTTTCCAACTCACTAGAGAGCTAGGCCACAAGTCCGACGGCGAAACCATTGAGTGGCTGCTACAGCAGGCGGAACCGGCAGTCATCGCCGCCACGGGGACTGGAACGATTCCCGCGAACTTTACCTCACTTAATATCTCTCTACGTAGCTCGGGTTCAAGCATGTCGGTGCCTTCTCAATTGAGATCTGCGTATTTTAATCAGAGTTACAATCTTCAGCAACGCCGTGGGATGTTTCCAGGCATTGGGTTGTCGCCGGAAAGTTCCTCCACGACTCTGCTGAATTTTCAAACCGGGAACTTAAACCCTAGTTTGATGCAGACGAAGCAAGAAATGCGTGAGAGTAATTCCCTGGATTTAACGGCGGAGACGACGGAGGAAAGCTTAGGGTCTCGGAAGCGAAGGGCGGAGCATGAATTATTGCAACAACCGCAGCACCACCAAATTGGAAGCTACTTGTTGCAGTCAAGTACAGGGACGATGCCGGCAAGCCACTCTTCAATTCCGGCGAACTTTTGGATGAGCAGCGATCCAATTTGGACGTTTCCGCCCGTTAACATCAATAACAGCGCTGCTGCCGCGGCTGCTTTGTATAGAGGAACCATGCCTAGTGGGCTACATTTCATGAATTTTACGACACCGGTGGCACTGATGCCTAGCCAACAGCTAGCTGGGGGCGGCGGAGGAGGCGGTGGTAATAGTTTGAGTGATGGTCAACTAGGTGGCCTTCTTGCTGGGCTTCATCCTTACCGGAGTGGCGGCGGACCTGGAGTGTCGGAATCTCCATCCGCTGGATCTCACGGCGGCGGCGGCAATGATCGGCACGACGGAACGAGCCACCATTCTTAAATGATTACAAAACTGCCGCCAACTCGGTGTTGTTTAATTGGTTGTGTAAATCACACACGTGAGGCTTGATTAATTAGTGTTACAATTTCATTTTTTTTGTTATTACTTTAAATATTTTTTTCCTATTCTTGATGAGGTCTTAATTTTGTGTGATTAATATGATGAATTTAGAGTTTGGATAAGTAAATTTTTTTCGACTCTGGGATTCTGGATATATTGGTTTCTGATAGGCCACGTTTGATTTCCTCTTCTTTTATTTATCTTGTTACATGATACTTGATTTTCATCATTATTTTGAGAGACCTCTTGACCCTATAATTTGTTTGGACGATTCTTGTTATATTTTACATAGCTAACTTTGCAGAATCTTTGAGCATATTATAATGTTAGTACTTGCAAAATGGTCATTCGAGGCTGGAACTACACCCACACGTGACTAAAATTCCATCTATTATTGTTTGATTCTACCAAATTCTATCTTTTTTACATACATTTGAAGAATCGTAACCATTTACAATGAATTATTTATATTTTTCATAAAAAAAACAAAAAGATGATTCAACGGCTTTGATGTACCAAAGATTTTCAACATATATGGATCTTGTTTTCACTTGGGTAACCACGTAACTTGTTGTGTTAAATATACGTGGACCAGCCTTGTATTTTAATAGTTAAGGGAATGAATTAGTCATATATAAAACGCACGTTAAGGAACATAGGGAACTTGTTAATGTGATTGATACTCCTCCCTCTGTGCAATGAAATAAGAGGATGTCCATGTCTTACAGCATCCTATGATCAAGATTCCCAAGTGTTCTTGGAGGGGGTGGGCCGCGTAATTGGGCTTAGTTGGGGCCCATATCTGAACAGATGCAGGTGTTCTCAGGTGGTGAGGCCCACATGCCGGAGATTGGCTTAGCCATTGAGTACAATTCATCAATGAGCAACAGATGGATTTTATATTAATAATATATAAATTAGAAGTAGGCATCGCTGGCGCCGTGAGGATCGGTGGTGGGTTTAGACTGGCCCACTGTTGTTTGTAATCTGGATTATTTGAATATGTGGGCCCAATCTTTAATGGGCTCACTGAATGATTAGTTTTTTTTTTAAAAAAACAATTTGCTAGAAAATAAAGGGAAAAAAAAGGGTGCAGAATCTTCAATAGTTTCGCCAACCTGTGATTTTACCTTGATCCCACTACCGCTTCCTGGGTTCTAATAAATCCATATAATCTCGCAATTAGGAAAGCCAGATATATAATTAAGTATCATGTCCGTCTTAGTAATAAATTAAGATGGATGATTTTGAAAATTAAAAAAATGGTACCTAAAGTAACTTGGTTTCTAAGGCAATAGCAATCACCTTTTATCTATCCTCGTGCAGTTTATATTCTTCGGTTTGAAGGAAAAAACCATCTCCTTTCCTTGAAAAACACAAAGCTCGACTTCCATTATTGTCAATTTTTATATTCCAACTATTTTTTCCGTACATTCTTGTTGAAGTTAAATACTGTTATTTGTAATAATCCCCATTGTTAATTTGTATATCTTGGTGAGATGTACAGCTTTCGTGTTACTGGAATGTCAAACATAAGATGACACAAATCTATATATATATGACCTTCCAAGCTTATTGGGTTATGGGTGGAACACTGGTGTGCTGCCATCATCATATTCACATGGAATTTGTCATTAGGTGGAAAGAAAACAGCACATGGATTTGAACCAATTTGCACAACATATCGGTCCCAATAAAGGAAATCCTCTCAGCTTCGGCGTATCATGAAATTGTCTCCTCTAACACGCTGTCTCGAAAATGTTAGCAAGATCGTAAAAATGAAACAAAAAAAAAGATAAAAACTTAAAGACCTGTTTGTCCATTGACTATCCTCTATATTTAATCTTATAATATATAACACTTCCTTACGCTGATGCGAGATTTATGTTATAGTTTAAATAGTTTGGGGCCAGTTAACAAAAATTGAGCAGTTTGCGCTTTGCACGATATGTGGGAACAAATCTTGGCCATAAGTAATTAAAACTTGCTCAATTTGGCCTTTTTAAGAGTCCACTAATCAAAACTGATGATGCTAATGATTTTGCTGATGATTAATGTTTCTCTCACTCCAAGGCCCACCGCTGATATTGACGTCTCTCCAGCTACGTCCAATTATTGTACTAGAGTGTGGAAATTTATTGGGAGAGTTGAGATTGCCTTTGATTTTTGGAAAATAAATATAAATATAGGCTTGTATTAAAATTCACAGCTAGCTCTGATCGGCCTATGCTATTATTGTTTTTTCTTTTATTTTTATTGTTTGGGTAAGAACGAGAAGGAAGAATCGGAGATATGATTTTTTTTTGGACGAATCGAGAAAAATTATCACGTGCAGCTTTTGTGGAAAATAGTGGTTCTTATCTCCCATTATCAATGCTTCTCTATTTTGTTAAATGTGGCATTCACTAACGTAAGAAAGGTTGGACTTGGAGAACTTTTCTCCGCATACATTTTTAGTGTATATATATATATAAATTTGATATTGTGGGCACCTATTATGTTCACTTATATTCACACTCAGGATGAAAGTAGTCTTCACCAGTTATAAATGCTGACTTGATGAGTCTGTCCATAATCACCCATATCGCCGTGTATCCCCTGTGACTCCTGTGTAATCCAACCACAAAGTCTATCGTAATATGCTCTCACTTCCACTCGGGAATAGGGAGTGGCTGCAATAACTCTGTCGGTCGCTGGTTCTCTGCCTTGACCTGCTGACAGGTCAAGCACTCAGATACAAATCTCCCAATATCCTTCTTCATCCCCGGCCACGAATACAGTGTGAAAATCTCTGTACATTTTCGTACTCCCTGGGTGGATGGAGTACGTCGCTGCATGCGCCTCTGCTAAGATCTCAGCTCTCAACTGTCCAGTACTTGGCACCCACATACGACCTCTGAAAAGAACAATCCCATCCTCAACTGTGTACAGGCCTCGGCCTCTGGCCTCATCACGTTGCCTCCACTGCTGCAACTGCTCATCAGACGATTGTCCGTCTCTAATCCGCTCTCGATGAGTCGGCTGAACTGTGAGCGCTGCCAAACTCGATGCACAGCCACCTGAATAGAATTCCAGTCTGAACCCCTGTATCTCGGCCTGTAGTGGTCTCTCAACTGACAAACATGCCATTACTACAGTCTTCCGGCTCAAAGCATCTGCCATCACATTAGCTTTACCCAGATGATAGCTAATGTCACAGTCATAGTCCTTCACCAAACTCTAGCCATCTGCGCTGCCTCATGTTCAGCTCCTTCTGGGTGAAGAAGTACTTGAGGCTCTTGTGGTCGGTGAAATTCTTACACTTCTCGTCGTACAAGTAGTCTCTCCAAATCTTCAGAGCGAACACTACTGCTGCAAGCTCCAGATCGTGCGTCGGATAGTTCTGCTCATAAATCTTCAGCTGTCTTGACGCATATGCGATGACTCTGCCACCTTGCATCAAAACTGCACCCAACCCTCTCATGGAAGCATCTGTATACATCACAAACTCTTTATGATCCACTGGCATCGCTAAAACTGACGCTGAAGTGAGAGCCTCCTTCAGATGATCGAAACTCCTCTGACACTCAGAACTCCACACATATTTTGCATTTCTAATCGGTGAAGACTACTTTCACCCAAGAAATGTCACATCACTAAGTACCCACAATATCAATCTTTTATATATATATATATATTAGTACGAAAAGTAACAATTTTATTGAGTCAACCTTACGTAGAAGATTAGATCACATAGTCCATAACATAGGTTTATACTTTATATCCATAAAATGATTAACCGAATACATATAATAATATTTTTAACATAAAATTTATAGTTTTTCACGAATGCATCCCATCTTATTAAATATAACTCCGGAAGATGATCTCACGCAAGTTTTTGTGTTCAGAAAAAGGGTTTACGATTCTTCCGGTAAACGACGTTCTTTTTTTTATGTAAATTGGTGAAACAGGTTTTCTTATTATCGTTTCAATGTCAGCATTCCTATTCGAGGGATCTTTGAAGTTGCCCAATAAAATACTCGCCGGTACTACTTTTGCACCAAAGAACATGAAAAAGCACATACGCTCCATAATATAATTATGCTAACTGACAAGCCAAATATGATTTCTCCCAAGGATAAAACAGGCACATATATTAGACTTATCAAACATCAGGATAGTAGAAAAGATATCTTCCAGTCTACCACAACATAAGAACCACACAGTCGACATGGTCCGATGCTACTATGCCATGTTTTACTAGGTAAACCATGTACAAGACAAGTGAAACACCAAACTCGACCACGATCAGTAGTACCTGTCATCCTCGTACCTGTAGTTGTCGTCATAGAATGTGTAGTGGCTGCTCTTAGACGTGGTTTCTCTATTAGCCTGTATGGAACAAATATCGATAAAAGTCAGATAAGAGAAGACTCGGTGCAAAGAAAAACATGGAACTACACGTATGCTTGTGGAGAACTTCCACATGTACCCGATGGAGCATCTTTTCAAATGCTTCTGGACCATTTTCCTCGATATATCTTTCGGCTGCAGTGAGAACATCATCTGGCTTGCTGAACACATCCTTCTTTCGTGGAACATACCATATATTAACACTCTTTTGCCTCGTAACCAAGTAAGGCCTAACATAATGCTCGTAGACATAGGCAGCTCCACAGAAGTATGGTATAACTAACCAGCAGGTGAATATCAGCTTTATATAATGCCACAAAGGTATCCTAAGGAACAACGAAATTTAAGACACGAGTTACACACCTGGCAACAGTAAACAAAAATATGTAATGCTTTGTTCATATGAAGAACAATACCATCGGAAGTACTTTGACACGTACTGTTAATCGACCTAGAACCACTTAGATCTATTACATCTTTCCTTGCAGGCACAAGAAAACATAAATCCATTTTTTTCTATCAAATTCATATTCACACATCCGTGAATCTCAAACTGAATACATTCGCCTTGAAAAGCAATAGTTCTACCACAAAAAAGGCATCCAACAGGATGGTTATAAAGCTATCAGAGCTTCAAGGATGATATATGCAGCAATAAATCCCCTAAATATTACTTGAATCCATGATAAGTGAATACAATGGTCCCCATACAGACACTGGCAAGCAAATAAAAAGGCTAAAAATGAATTCCAGGCTATGCTTAGTTGGATTGATTCGGATTTGACAACCAATTTTGATTGCGAGAATTTGAATTATAGATTTTTTAAAATGATTGCTTTAAAAGAATTTATACTGCCTTGAAAGATAGTGTAAATACCCAACTACTTTAACAGCCAAATACACATGATGAATTTGAAAAAATATATGTAAATCCATAGAGCTTAAATCACCAAACCAAACACAGTATTAGCTCCTCCTACCTTTTCTATATTTGCTTCAAATTCTTAACTAGATATTTCCACGTTAGAATTTGTACAAAATATAATTGTCACTAACCAAAACCGCATGGTTGGTATTTTCATCTTGCATGTTTCGATACATTGCCTATAAAATGTTTTAACACATTAGTCATAAACAAAGTCCACACAAAGCCAACCAAAGTATGGGTGGACCAACTTAAGATAAGATTATTCCCTTAATTCAACTTCATAACCTATAATTTTTTGACTTTATTGTCCAAGGTTTTCAACTAGTTCACAATTGTGGATCACAATATATAATTCTCTTCTTTATCCATAAATCAAAATTTTACTACTCAAAAAGATGAGATTACAAGTACACTCGACATATCCGGACAAACAAATAAACAGGTATCTAAAATCCAGACAGACACATAAATCATATTAAATAACTTCTATTAATGGATCTATAGCCTCGACAGACTAACAAGTGCCAGATCAATGATCAAGTACTTTCCTGATTACGACATCAAATTCTTCCTATAATCTAAAACTGGGTAAAATTAGTTATGTCCTTCCTACCATAAAAAAATAACATGACGTAATTAAATACATCAAAAAGTTAATTCCTTTCTTGCAACTCTCCATATCATAGTTCATTCACCAGCAACATGATGCATATATTCAGAGAATTGGTGATAAAAATACACATGCTATAGATTTTTGCGGTCAAGGTAACTTGGCCAGTATGAAAGAGGACATCACAAATTAAGTAAATGCTTGTCGCGCATACAGAAAAAGTGATCGTCACGGATATGATCACGGTGAATCGATCTCATTTCCATATAAATAAATCATCAACAATACTAAGACATTTGGAAGACAACAGTCTTATGATTAATTTTCATCTTTTGCTTACATCTCATCTCATTTCCATGTCAATATTCTCATTAAGCTTAATTACACACAAACACATATTATTTGAGACGCATGAGAAGTTAAGATAAACTTCCCAAAAGGTTTTTAAAAAATAAATAAATCTCGTTGAAAACAAAATTGCGACAAGTTCCACTGGCTCGGAAAAATCAAGCACAAGCAAAAGGTTTACCATTCAATAAGCTTTGCAAAAGTGAGCTCAAAAAGTGTAATCATGGAGTAAAGCACCCAATAAGTAAGCCATTGCTGATCATCGACAGGGGATTTCGTCTCGATTGCCCTAACTGAAGCATATCTGCTCACGAACTCAAAAACCCAAATTCAATAACCCAATACATTCTCAATTGGATAAACGAAAACTAAGGACTCCCCCTAGAGAAATCAAATATCTTTTTGATTAAAGGATAGTTGGAACAAATGGTCATTTGCATTGAAATAACCACACTTACAGAGGATAAACCAGACTAACGACAGGCCTGCAAAAAAAACAAACAAACTAATAAGAGATCAAAGCCTCCGCCATATTATACGTATTAATTAACGCCCTGTTCATCAAACTCTATCTACAAGAAAACAACTTTTACTAGAAGTTTTGCAAATTATATAAACTTTTACCCACAAACAACAATAATTCTAAATCAAAAGCAAAACCTGCCACATTAAATCAAAATCCCGTGAACTGCTGAAGACCCACTGAAAGCAGAATTTAGTGAGGAATTACCCAGCAAGAACGTCGAAATTGCTGGCCAGCAGTTTTAGGAAGGTTCCGGCTCCAGATCCTCCACCCATATGCGAGTATTTTCGGGTTTTCTTGATCCGTTGGAGTGTTCGTTCTCAGTGTGTTTCAAGAAATCCAGAAATCGAAGAGTTTCGTTTAATTCAGCCGAATTAGTTGGTGTAGTGTTAAATTATTCGAAGGCAAAAGAGTAAAGTAAAATGAGTGTGCAGACAAGAGCAGAGAGACAGGTGGCTGTCGTGGCATGAAAGCCAGCAAGCACTCAGATAAATAAAGAATAAAAATAATCACGAATTTTGTTCTTTCGTTTAGAATTTCTTTTCTAAAAAAAGAAAATAGACCAACTTTGATAACATTCTTTTTTTTTCTTCATAATATCAGTATGTCAAATTTATCACAATTACTATTATATCGTAAATAACTAAAGGCCACGAATTTATTACCAAGAAGGCAAGAACCAGCTGCTGTAGATAATGTGAGGATTGGATGGCAATAAACAAAAAAGCAAAATAAAACAAAAACAAAAAACAAAAACTCAACACTCAATATGCCAAATGTGTGTTTGTAAATTGAAGGGCCATAAAAAAAAGAAATCTTTATTATCTTTGTCATTTCCCATTGATCTGTTTTGTTTAAAACAAAAAATGATAATGTTATTCATGTGACAGTAATATGTTTGTACTCAAAATTTTATTGGACTTGAAACCCCGAACAAAAATAACCATAGTATCGTATAAATACAGCTCTAGTTCCACATTTCAGAACCGACACTAAATAATAAATTTTAGGTGTAGATGGTTTGGCTTTTGCTTCCCGGTTCAAAGGGGAACTAGATCGGGTGTAAAATTAATTGAAATTGAGTAAATTGTGGTCAAAATTCAAGAAAAAGGGTACCACAATTATAAATATCTATTGTAAATTAAATAAGAAAATAGAGAAGAAGAGAGAAAAGTGGGATACAAGAATGATTCAATTTCCGTTTTTTTTTTTTTCGATAACCGAAAACTCATAAAGTGGCAGAATACATATCTATATAATAAAACGATTGAGATATCTATTTCAAAAATTCTTTATAAATAAGCATCTATATCTAACAAATTTAAAAAGAAAAGAGAGGGAGATGTTATTTCCCGAATGATTTATATACATGAGAATTATATGTACATTAACAATCTTTATTGCTAATTCTCTGAAAAAAAAAACGATCTTTCTCGTTAACGTGTATAATGTTTCCGCCAAGTATTCTCGCAGCATTTTACAGCTTCACCCACCAAATCGCTCCCACTGCCGAACAACCAATGGTAATTCCCGTGGAGTATACTCAATTCCTTTTTCATCTGTAATGTTGAAATTTAGTAAATTTTTTTGTTACCATTCATCCTTCAACATGAGAAACTGTACGATCATAGATTCCAGCGTACCGATCAATGGATGCCAGTATATTGTTTCCGCCAAGTATTCCCGCAGCAATTTCTTGCAGTGGATTAAAATGTAGTTGGGGAAAGAAAACCAAAATTGCCTGAAGTTAAAACCTTTTTTGAAGTTTTTTCAAGTTGCTTTGCTCTCTACTTGTTTGCTCAAATGATTACCTCAGTGTTACTGAAGTTGGAGTTCTTTCTGCTTGTTCCTTCTGGTGTTTTTGTTTGAAATAACTATGAGTGTGTGTGGGGAAAAGGCTTTTGCAAGTTTCTAGGTACATTGGTGGCGGCCGAAAAATTGAAACCCACAATTCTTGTACACTCTATTTTCGAAATTGACTGCTCTGAATGTGATTGATAGCAGTGAATGAGTCATCCTCCGTTCCCACAGTCACCGCACCAGCTATAACCTTCACTACCATTATTCCCTGGTGATACATCATGATAACATGCGTCATCTTAGTCTCAGGTGCCACTACAGTACACCTTTGTGAAACCACCATCACCACCACATCAGATCTGCCCCAGTATCATATACGATCGAACTACTCCGAAGCCTCTCTGCGGCAGTTTGCCACCCATCACATGTTGTTCTCATATCGTCCATCCCTCCACGTTGCAGTCAATGGCGCCATAAGAATTTTTTATACCGTATGCATTTTCGCCACAGCTCATTATCATCATGTCAAGCAACGAAACTTAGGGAACAAATAGGATTTGATAAAATTTACTGCCGTAATATTCCATCCAAGACCACCTTTAAAAAATCCTTAAATAATTGGTTTTGGTTTGGGAAACCTCAAAACAGAATCAACTACTGAAACTGAATTCTGATACTCGATAATTCTGTCCTGTCATTGATCTCTCTGCAAAAGTGCTTTTTTGGAGAGTGTTATGACAAGTTACTTCTTTTCCCACCCCCAGAAAAATGATAAAGCTTTGCCAAGGATCCTTTGTCACACTAGCAAAGGGTGCTGCACCAAGACTTGATGTCTTGGGTTCAATTACCACCAACGTGGGTTGTTAGATAGGATATCTTCTCCCCCAATCATTTTTAAAAAAATGCTTTGGAATTTTCAAAGTGGGTGCGTTTGAATAAAAACATGCTTTGGAATTTCCAAAGTTGGCGCCTAACATCGTTGTTTCCTCTTGCCGGATGTGAAATAGCCTATTGCCTCTTCTAACTAGCACGCTTGTGAAACTTTGATTTGTCTTTTTGATATTGCATCTCCGAAGAGATCTTTGCTTGAATCTTTTTAAAGCACTAGGAAGCATAAGATTTGCATATGTTGTTTTGAACTTTGACATTATTTTTATAGATTTCTGTTGGATAAGATGCTTTATGGTAATCCTCTTTTATTTACTTCACTGTTTAAGAAAGCTGCCACCCAGTCTTTTATTTTAAAGCATCTTATAGCTTTTAGGTGTGGAGTAGAATTTTAACTCTCAAATCTGTTTCCAAATTAATCAGGGATTGATTGTTGCTAAGTTGCCCCCTCCCACTAGGGTTAATCAAACTGTTCAAGTAAAAGCTGCCGAGTCTCCTCATTCTACTACTGGTAGTTCCTCAAAGTATAAGTTTGTAACTGATTTATTTGTCAAACATGTATTTATGGGAACTTGTTCATTATTATAGTTGTCCAACTGTTGAATTGGCTGTGTAACAAATAGCCACACCAATATCAGTGGTTTCTACATGTAAACTAGGTACTGTATTAAACCTTATTTTTTTCTTTCCTTTGTAGAAGTAACTTTAGAATTTCATTACTTTAAGTTCAAACAATCTTGACTATCAAACATCTTTATCTTTCGAAAGGTTATGTCATACATGTTACCAGGACATCCCCATACAACAGCATGCTTCAGAATGCTTCTTACTTGAATTCTTTTTAATATTTTAATCAGTGGGGGTAAGTACTTTTGGACGTTGTGCATATGTTTGCGTATGAACTTCTATTGGCTTGTCCACTGTTGCATCCAATAATCCTAGCACCTTCCCAACGGCAGCGAGATGTATAGAGCTAAACAGAGTGAAGCTTCACGAAATGAGATGTAAGTAAGTGAATGTAATCTTCTCTTGCTCTGAATCTGTGAACTCTGATCCGCTTACGTGAGGTTCGCAAGCATGATCTATTCTCTGGTTGTTCCAGATTAGTAGAGTTGGAGAAACAACTTATACCTCTCTTTTGGTAGCCACAATGAGCTAGGTTTTGTGGTCATGATTTCGTCATTCTATTTATGTGCAGAATCGAGCCTATGATCAGTGATCTGTATTTAGAATTCTAGAAAACTGTCAGTTTGGACTAACGATGAGAAGAAACTTGTGTCGTTGATAGCAAGTCACAGTCTCTATGTGCCATTTTCATCCTGACTTTTTCTCCACATTCGTTGAGGGGAGAACAGTGCCACAAATAGGTGGCCTCTTGTTCTGATTAAGACTAAGAACCCTCATTAGGACAAAGAACCTGTAACTGAACTGGTCGGGTTATGAATACAATATTAGTTAAGTAATGATAAGATGTTCAACAAGATCTTCAAGAGAGTGTTTGCAAATATTAAAAAACTAATATAATAATCAATTAGAATCACTTATTTCTCAAGAATACTCACTTTTGATCAGATATTCACTTTGTTTTCACACAATACTAGGTTTGTGATTTAGGCACGATCGCTCGCAATGGGAGAGGTGATGCCATTTGAGCAATAATGAAGGTTCAAATTTCAGAAGTGATATTGGGAGAGGTGATGCCACTTGAGCAATTAGTTAATGGCCAAAACGTTCACAGTTTAGAAGTAATATTTTTCAAACCTAATGGCACACCCATATATGACTCGCAATAACAACTTGCATGAGGAAAATAATATTAATCTTGATTCGCAGTTTAATTAATCTTAATCTATAGCATAACTATAATAACTATAATATGAACTATTGGGATCTATGGGTGAGAATCAAGATCGGGAGATTATTATAATCGTCACATTTGTATGGTTGGAATGCTTGGGAACAGATCTGGGCTTTGGACTCGACTAACAAAGACATGGAAACTAATTAATTAGGTCAACTGATTATACTATTACAGGGAAAAAAAGAGTCAGTGTTAAACAATTGGCTAGGGATCGCCACACTAAAAAAATATGCATAATATGAAAATAAATCTATTCAAATATTTTATACCAGAAAAATAATATTTGGAGAACTTCATTTTTTTTCCCAATCACACCAAATTATTCAGATCGATACCATTGTTATTCCAGCGACACGCGATCGAATGCTCTTCTAAATGTTTCATTTGGAGATGATCGTATCTAGCTAGGGTATGCATATATTTGCAATGGCTTTTTGATAGATAAGATAAGACAGAGCGTGCGTGAGAGAATATT
>KV020336.1:0-12891 GCA_001598015.1 Dorcoceras hygrometricum | reverse complement strand
TCTATAATAGGGGTCGTCGTACTAATATACATATATCAGTAACCATTGATTGGTTATGATATTTAAGAATATAAATAATTTTGACATATTTTATTTAGTTATAATAGATGACAATTAAATTAATGGGTGAATAAATTAAAAGTGATTAACCAGGTCCAGATGCAATAATCGAACCAAAAAATTAAATATTAGTATCAAACAATAATGTTGGGCCAAAATTGAAAAGATTTCTGGTATGTTAGGCCTTACCAAAGCGCAGGAGGCCTCAAGCAAATATAGAATTAGATTATAGGAAGGATACTCTGGACGTCCATCGTATCAATTTTCATGTATTAATTATATTTTATTATATGTACGTTAATGGCAATAATTGTCTCTGTATGTAGAACGATCGTACCGTGACATTTTAGTTGTTATATCGTTTAAAATATTGGACTTGTACTATTATCATCAGCTATAACTTTTGGTATGACATACGATTTGTATAATAAATTTGAAAAAGTTGTATATGTGCGAGGCTTTTGCCCACTGTCGCTATAGCATGGCTAAACCGCTGTTTTTGTTTCCGAAGGAGGTGAGGAAAGTAATGGTTATCATTATTTTTAATTTGAAATTTGATAATGTTAGATTATCATGTATATATGAAATTTTGAAATCTTAATTAATTAAGTCTCAGCTTCTTCTTTTATGAAAAGAAACTCTAATTATAAGTCAAAAATACTTGTTCTACTAGTTATAAGCTAGTTTCACTTAACTTATCTTATATATCTTCTAACCTATCTGATAAAAAAAAGGTCACAAATCAATTAGATGCATGTAATAAAAAAAATAGTGAGCCAACAATAATTATATAATAATTTTGGATGATGAGACTATTCAGATAAACACCAAGATAATTTTGGATCACTTTTCAATAAAGCTTATAAATATTAAAAGTAAAGGCACGTTACTCTCATGACACAGTACACAAAATTTACAAACGAATTCTTTGGAGTGCTTTTGGTTTTCAAAGTCATATTATGAAAAGGTGTATTTTTATATTGAAAATGATTGTGCAATTCAAATGGTGTTTGAATGAACTTTTTAGTACTTTAAAAATCATTGAGTCAAGATAAAATAAGTGTTTATCAAATCCTAAATTTGGAGTTTTTAGAGAGCTTTTCTGTTTAAAAAACATTTAAAAATACTTTTGGAACAAAAAAAGAAACTTATTCCATAATATTCTATGAATTAAAAGGTGCTTTTTACCTATATATCCAAGCACAAGCATGTCAAAATTTTTGCTTAAAACATATTTTGTAAGGCTCAACGTAAAAAGAAGAAAAAAAGAAAAAAAAGCTACCTTTTGAAGCAAGAAACTCTTGTGACCAAACCCACTATTGATATACCATATTATTCAAAATCACATAACATACTGTAATATATCACATAAGAATTCTTTACTTAGAGTAACACAATATTTCATTTGACCGTATTATTTCACATGTAGTTTTATTTCTGTACTGAAGATAGATTTCACAAATTCACTGGATAATAAAAGGCCTGAGGGAGAGGTGACTGTAATGCTCCAACGCACCATGGATACCCGATGTCTTGGTCCGTGAACACAATTTCCTCGAATCCATTGAGTGAAAATATATTCAAATTTTGCGGCTCTGGATTGAAGGTTGATGCAGCAAGCGCTTCTGGCATGGCCTGGTCCTGGATTTTGATCCTCTTACGAGCCCGGAATTCATCTGTGGAACTTATGTCTGCAGTCTCGGGGTCGACTTCTTCGGAATTGGATTCGAATTCCTTGGCATTTGATTGATCAGATTCTTCACTAAGAGAAGGAAGGGATGATATGGGAGAATAGGGCTCGATCGGTTTAGTGGTGGGGTTCCTGTTCTTGAATTCCTCCATTATCCCGTCCAAGAATCTTCCTTGTGCATCAAATTTCAGCGTCAAGCTTTTCTGGACCTATAGAGCGTGCAGTCTTCTTGTTATGGCTTCTCACAAAACAATTACTAAATTCTGAAAATTTACTTCTAGTTGTCGATGTCATGAGTTACAAATAATTCGGTACACAAATTTTAATTCAATTTTACGTTAGTATACCAAATATTTTGGATTGATCTTAAATAAATTAAGCTTAGTCATAACACTGGCATTCTCGTAGACAGCTCAGGCTGGCTAACCCAGAGTTCCGGTCCATGCCCAATTTTCAAGTGCAAGGGGACAATTTCACATCAAACTAGCGGCTAGCTCTTTTGATTTTGTATCTTTCTGATGATAGTAATATGTATAGAATTATTATATACATTATTAATTTTAAATACCAAATCTAACATGACATAATTCATTAATTAGATAAAATATTTTTTCTAAAAATTGGCAAAAAAATAAAAAATCTTAGATGTGGTCATGTTTTACGGGTATTTTAAGAAGAAATATATAGAAGACCACCAACGTGGTATCATTATTCCTTTATAAAGAAGTTATGTCTGATTGTATATCATATATAGCTTACCTCATTCTGACAGCTCAATCGTCTCTGTGCTTCCTTCTGAATTTGTAATACCTCAGTTAGCTGAGCTCCCCTAACAGAATATGCATATACTTTATCAACGACGGTAACGTAGGAACAGATGCTGGATTCAAAAACCCTTCAATCAGGATAAACTCACGATGTTACAGCGAAGTTCGGTAGCATCTCCGATATGCTTCTCCTTTCGGATTTACCTCCTGCTTGTTGTGAAACAGAGAATACACACAATTTTAAAAAGAAAGCTAATAGAAAGAATGAAAGATTTTGGATCGTAAAATAGACTTACTGATGTGGTCTTCTTCTCGAGTGAATACTGACATCCTGTATTTCTGTTCAAATTAAGAGAAGAAATTAGGTACAAAAAAGAACATTAAACTACGGATATTTTCATGATTTTCATTGATATCCTTTTGATAAAGTTGTACTAATGTCCTACACAAACGAAAATCTAAGAATCTAACATGGAATCCTACTTTATATTGGAGAAAAACCAAAAAATAAACGTCAATATATATTTTAAAATTTTCACGCACCCTTTCACATGACCTATATATACACAGAGAGAGAGAGGGCGGGCGAGGGAGAACCTGCAAGTGACTCTTGACATGAAAGATGGTCAATCCGGGAACTGCCATAGCCCTCAAAATACCTTTTGGTGTAGCCCCTGGGACCAAAGAAATATAAACAATAGTTTGAGCTGAGCTAAAATGTTGAGACACTGAAAGATAATGATGCCTATACTTTCGAAGTTTAATATAACTTTGATCATATACATAAACTGTACTTACTATCTGGCCCTCCAATACGATTGACCGCCTTTTCGAACATATCGTGTAATTCCTTGGTCCATTTCAACCTCTCCTTTGCTGAATTGTTAGACCGATTGGATCCCATGTCGCAGTGGGACGGCCTGGTGACCATACCTGGCAAAGGGCATGAATTTAGATACTCGTTTATAAAGGTTGCGGAAAGAGAGAAGTAATAATAAAACCAGTTGACAGGAAACTTCAGTCGATGGGAACAAAGAGGAATGGTTGGATGTTAAGATACCACAAAATGTTTTGTGGTTGTCGGAGCAAACCAAGCAAGGTAGAGGAGTCTAAAGATTCTCAAATTCAATATCATTTTCTCTTGATTGTATCACCTGGTGAAGAAACCAAAAATATAACAGGAACATGTTCCAATCAGCAACAGCTGAGTTTGGCTGTTTGCTGCTCTCCCATTTGAAAATTTTCCTAAAAATCGACAATAATAAGACATAAAGGTTCGTGTAAGAGCAAAGACACATGAAGGAAACTTTTCATCCTGCCATGCCACGCCACGCCATCCAAAACATTATTACCATTTAGCAGAAAAATTACTTGATTTATAATAAAAATTAAATACCTAGAGTTGAAGAGAGATACAAATCAAACACAATAACTTGAAGAAAATATGACATTTAAACCAATAATATCATCGTGTCTCAACAAATCAAGGATTCCTAAACTATAGGTATAACATTGAGGTAAAAGGAATAAGAAAGACTTTATCCCCTTCGTAATCAACTATTGTTCACAAAGATCTCCACCCGGAATATTTAAAAATGGTAATATGACTATACTACTGTGTCAATCATAAATAAACAACTGTTGATTTTCAGTAGTTGCAGCAATCGCTACTGCCTGCCCCGTTTCATGCAGGATGGGCATTTATATTGCTTTATGCTCTCAGCTTTAGCAGGTGTTATCTTCACACACTTCCCATGGAACCACCTCTCACAGATGTCACAGCCAATCCAGAACTCGTCAGCATTGTAATTTCCACCACAGCTTCCACATAGAGTTTCACTGTGTTCATCATCTTCATCTTCTTCCTCGTAGCTTTCTTCAGCCAGTTTAGGGTTGCTTTTAGCCTGTCCGTCATTGGATCTCTGAAAGCGAAAGAAAAATGGCCTGAGCTCAAGCAAACTACAGTTTAATCTGAAACATAAGGTTCAAATAATTCTATTCTTAACGTGATTTCAATTTGTGGATATCATTTAACATGGTTTTTACATTGAAATGACTTCAGGACACACTAATATTAAGGCAACAGTCAGCGGAAGTAAAAGGCGAAGTAAGGCACAAAGTGAGGAACATACTTTACTTTAATGAAACGCCCCAAGGAATGATCCACTATAATCTAAACTAAAGAAATTTCATCTTATATGATCAAATATGCACTTTATAGACTGTTGGAAAATATATAAATAAATATTCTTTAGTCTATAAGCAAAAGTGTATTATTTTCAATGTATCGGAATTACTATCACTACACTAACGGAGAATTTAAAAGATGCCTTGAGCCTTTAAAATACACTGAGGTTGGGTACTCAATGCTAAGTGCAATACAATGAGGCCTGCACTATCGGCTTCGGATGAGATGCAAAGGCCGAGCCTAATGGAACCGGAAGTTTTGGCCTAGGATCACCCTTTGCGGCTTTTAATGAATTAGGGCCATGAAGGACGAAAGTCAAAGTACAAAAGATAAAACATGAACAAAATAAAAGGAACTGTCAGTCCAATTCAACCTTTGTGCTGCCACGAGATCTGCTTCCACTATCTGCATTGGGCTTGTCTTTCACAGGCTTCCTTTCAGTTACAACTTCGAAGACTGTTGGTAGATCATTGATCAAGCTGAACAGGCGCTTCCTGCAAGTACCATAATCATACAAGGTATAACACTTTTGAGTCTATGCTATACATTCCCAACTGAAGCTCCTTCAGCAAAAATAAACATATCATCTAGAGTAACAAAACAACTAGGTAAGAACAATATCTATCGATAGAAACATGATGTGTGGTTCACCTTTCATTTCGGTTCAGCCTGGCTCCAAGATAGAAAGCCACTGAGAGCAACCAACAATCACTGTGCACAGCAATTAATGAAAGCCAATCTCTTCGATTCATTCCATCCCTAGCGAAATTGATTCCAAGGGCTGGCTCTGGCAGCTCGGGTGGAACTTCCTCAGCTGGGAGATTCACTTCCCATGTTTCATTAGGGTGCCCATATAGGCACAAATTTTCCTTCTCTACATCAAAATAAAACGAGAAACACTGCACTTAAAACTATAGAAATGAAAATAGAAGATAAATATTGCATGAAAAAAGATATATAGACAAAGGAATTGATGTGAGAGATAACATATGTCTATTACAGTTACAATGCCCACTTAACTCTGTTCTTGACAGTTGTCTTAATTAATTAAGTAATTGCAGCGTGTGCCAGCAAAATATTACATAGAAAAATTTTACAACCCCAAGAATCTTAAAACAGCTTACAACTCAGTAGAGTATAGCGTCACTGGATTAGGTATCCCAAACGGAAGTATCTAGAACAGAAAAGAACTTAAAATGACCTATTTACAAGACATTTACTAACCCATTTGAATGTGGTAGGAATTAGGAAAGACAAAGTCACAGTTCTTCAACAAACAACAGAAAAACAGATACAATAAAAGATGCTGCAACATCAAAATGTGCATAATTACCAAATATAAAATCAGAAACATTTCTAGCTAACAGATTAGATACAAACCTCTATTTTCAAATTCAAAAGTGCTATTCGAAAAAACCAAATAGTAATGTTACTAATGATTTTGAATTACTATAAACCGTAGCACTTCAACTTACAGATATTATCGATAAAACAATGAGAAGCCAAGTGAAAACGGCGAAACTTGCACACGAATTACACAAAGACCTAAATTTGAATTCAAAAGATAGATAAACTAAATGTGAACTGAAAGTAATCTACCTGGATCACAAATCCCGTAAAATTCATCCACATCTGGGACCAAAAACAAACAAAAATTATTTCGATTTAAACAAATTGAACAAGTCTAATTTCGGTCCGTGTTTAGACATATTGTTTAGCTTAAATACCATAAATTAACGCGCGAAGAATTCCAGCACGACGCGCGCTGTAGTCTTTGAAGATCTCCTCTACAGTTCGAGCAGCCGAAGAAACTGATGCCATTTGCTGTTGTTAAACACAAGATCTGGAATTATCGACCAAATGCTCACAATTTTGCTTACAGGAATTGAATGAACTGTAAAATTGGAATTGCAGAGAAGGAGAAGTGTGGGCGTGCGGGGGTGGGAAGAGTCGTTACTCTGCCCCTGACGAGAGAATAGAAAACGCAACGGAGGAGAACGATGTCGTTTGGTTTTGCCCTTCGACAATCGAACCTTTCCACTAACGGCGTCATTTTACGGTCTTAGAGAATTTTCAATTTCTAAAGTTAAAAATAGCTTTTCCAACAAAATTGAAATGTGTGGAATATTATTACTATATTTTTTGTGAGTGGGGTTAAATATAAATTTATTTGAAAATATGATTTACATACACTTTGTAAGAGAAGACTATCGAAATTTAATAGGGTGAAATCAAAACTAAATACCAAAAATAGTATATCAAACACTATTCGACATTGTATTTCCTACAAATCCCATTTCCCTTAGACATTGAAATTCTTAAAATATGTGTTCGTTTATTCTTATTCGTTTACTCCAAATACAATACAGATGTATGAATACTAATCTAATATAATCTAACAGCTCGTATGCTTGGTATGATCCCAAGTCAAACACCAGCATTTTGAGATCTCTTCCTTGCCACTAGGCCAAGAAATATCTGGTAAATGGAGAAAATAAGGAGCATTATATGCTTACAATAAATTCTAAAACCAAAGTTAAGTCAATACACATAACAGAGAGTAGAGACATGCAACTCAAACTTATATAACCTTTTCTTTTACATCTAACATGTCACACATCTATAGTCTCTCCTCTGGCACCATTTAAGCGCCAGGCTTCCCCCATTTCCACAGTGTTATCCCGATCATGCCTGGCAGGATCATATCTCTCTCCGTCGCCCCACAGGGCATACGATTCCTCGCCATGCACAGCATCGTCTCCGATCATGAGTTCGTTGTCCGGCATTCTCAAACGTATAACTAACTTGATCGATAGGAGGATAACTGTTGTGGCCATGAAGTTCCAGCCAATGATGAACAGCGCTGCAACTATTTGCTTGAGGAATAGCTTCCCACCATCGCGGTAGAATGCACCCTTTGTGTTCTTGACCGGCAGCTCCATGTTGCAGAGGCTGGGCTCTGCCAGAAGCCCGGTTAAAGCGCCGCCCAGAATTCCTGCCACCGCGTGTGTGTAGAACACCGCCAGTGTATCATCCACCTGTGACAAACATTATTGCCATGGATATATAGTAACGATCATGGTTATATATAGTAATGTATCATTTATTCCTTTGTATTAATTATGGGAAAATAGTCAGATGTATAAGTAAACCAAGACATAAATGTAGAGAAAATTATACCTTTTGCAGCAAAGTTGACTTCTTGTGAAGAATTATCATTGAGAACCATGGAATGCTTCCGGAGAGCACACCATAAACTATAGCGGCCCATGCTTGCACCACACCTATGCATGCTTTCAATATATAAAAACTCATGATTGATAACAAGAAATCTAATTTATTTTCTAGCTAAACAGATTACGGGAGTGGTGATTTTGTTTCCTAGTTTGCAGGAGTTGGAGAAAAAAATTATTTGCGATCAATCCCACAGATTGGATTAATGATTCTTGGAAACTGTATCCATCAAACCTATCCATCCAGTTACTTTACTGACATCGAAAAATCTCAAACTAATTAATAAGTTGATTTCTGAGTGTCAGTCACTTCTCTTAGTGTATCTAAATTCACTCAAAGGCTTAAATTTATATGATTAGATATGAAAGTTACCGAATTAAATTACCATAAATAATCAAATTAAGTTCAAGAGAAAAAACATCCTGGTTCTCTGATTTTACATGTTTTTTTCTTTAAATCATGTACCTAGTCAAATTTATGTTTTAGTTTTAACTTTTAAGTTTGGCCTTTAACTATTTTAATTTTGGGTTATTTAATTTACCAATTTTAGATAATTGTCAAATTTTTAGTCCTAGGTTGTAAGGTTCAATTATGTGAATTTGAAAAAATTTCAACTTAAAGTGAATAATTAGATGACTTCTCGTTAAATTTAGCGACACGCGTCTGGAATTTTGCCCTAACATATCACATAACTTTACAGTCAAGTCATCAGACTCCAAATTAAAATATTTAAGTGGTATTTGAACTAAAATTATTTTTACTTAATGATGAAACTACCAAATTCATTATCATATAATCGGATTTAATCTCTTGGTCGGCAATTTTCATAATATTATTTTTCCTTCAAATTAAAAAAAAAAAATACTAGATTTATTATCATACCACCTAACTATATCCCCTAGTAGGAAATTTTTACTACAAATTGGACATTCAATGATATATAAGACCAAGATAGCACGAAAATAAAAGTTTGTGGACTAGTTCCGAAAGTTACTAGTTAAATATCTAAAATAAAAGACATGCAAAATTACTCACAGTTTTTCCTAAATTCAAAAGAAATTCATTATTCCAAGAACTCTTCATATATAAATTTTTTACAATCTAAACTTTTTTGAGTGGATAAAAAAACCTGAAGCACTGTAATCTCAATCTTTGTATAATTTTGAGATATGCTATTGAATAACTGATAAATATTTTAAAAACTACCATAATCTAATGCTGAATCATATATGATATACCTGCACCGGGAGTAATGCAAGCTAGACCAGTGATCATGCCCTGAACAGCGCCTATAACAGAAGGCTTCCCGAAGTAGTAAACATCGAGTGATGTCCATACAAGAAGGCTAGTGGCTGCTGAGATATTCGTATTCAGCACCGCCACTGAAGAAACTAAATTTGCAGCATACGGCGCCCCGCCGTTGAACCCGGACCACCCCATCCACAGAAACCCCGCTCCGGCAAGCATCAATAGCACATTGTTTGGTACATATCTGTCCCTATCTGCTTGCAATCGCGGCCCGACCTGTTTTGGGTAAAACAACTAAGATCATAAAGGCTGAAAAATTAAATTGAAATTGCATTCTCTTACTTTAAAGTTGATATCCAAAAATCAATCATGGTACATTTCAGAGGGTTTTTTTTTGGATCAATGATATTTTTATTCCTATGCCAAACTTGATCTTAATACAAATCATCGTGTAGGAACACTGTGTTGTAACTATATTTTATCAAACGTCGTGTAAGAACATCGTATAAATGGCAAGAGTTGAAAAGTTTTTCCAGAGGGAAAAATGGCAAATGCCAACTCATGAACAGTTAAGTCAATTAGATCGAATCTTCAAAGAAAATAAGGCATTTCTTTTGTTCCAATTGTATTTACTTTTAGATGGGATTAGTAACTAAACGAGTTTTTCAATAAAGAAAGTGTACCCAGTAAGCAGCCGTGAAACCAGAAATCCCCGACGCAAGGTGGATGACGTAGCCGCCGGAATAATCAATCACCCCCCAATGGTACAAAAAGCCACCACCCCACAGGCTGTATGCACCCACCGTGTAACAAAGAGTAAGCCACAGAGGAACAAAAGCCATCCAAGCCCTAATATTCATCCTCCCAAGCACCGACCCCGCAACCAAGATCGTTGTGATTGCGGCAAAACTGAACTGAAAGTAAACAAGCGAAGCCATGGGGAAATATGGCTGATTCATTGGCGTCTCAATGGTGCCATTTGAATAGTACTGAGTGCTCTCTGGCACTGCAGCTCGCTTTGTCAAGTACCTGCGGGAATGTAGGTATAAATATCGATCGCTTCAACGAGTGAGATTCATCGTGAACTGCACATTCAAGAATTGCAGGTTTTTATTTACAGTACCTTTGGTCAAGAGCGAGGCCTGCTTTCCCCCAGAAAGGAAAAAGTTTATCACCAAAAGCTAGCCGATAACAGAAAAGAACCCAACAGATTAAAACTGCGGCGAAGGCATACAGAGCCATGAAAGCAGAATTAACAGCCCATTTCTTCTTCACGATGCTGGCATAGAGGATGACAAGTCCCGGCATGGACTGTAGGCATACCAGCGTCGCTGCCGTCAACTGCCACGCGTTGTCGCCTTTGTTCAGCCACCGTGGGACAGCTGGAAGACGTTCTTCATATGCCAGAGCTAGATTATCATCCATGTTAAGATCATATGATTCATGAAAGTGACTTTCAGCTTATAATGTCATGTTCTGTTGCGTGGAAATTTAATTCGTTGACTTTACAAGGTGAACGAGTATTTGACTTTATGAGAACATGTAGGTCACTTGGCTTTTGGAGACGCACCAGCGTTTCTGAGCACAAAGGAAAAGAAATAGTAAGGTTGAATTTAATTATTGGCCAACGTTTGTACTATTGGATTAAAGAATAGAGTCCATATAGGTGATTAAAGTCTTTAAAATTTTTTAAAAAAATATTTTGATTAAGATCAATCAAGTTATCAATCGAGCTTACGTCTAATCCGAATCGATATCTTAAGCTATAATGAATTGTACGAAAAACAATTCAATCTATCAGTTAACTTAAAATATGATAAATAAATAGATGAGACACGAGAGATTTGCTTTGAAAGTTCAAAGTCTAAGCTTTAATATCTCTCTTTTTCCAAGTTAGAAATTTCACTAGAGGATTTTGATCTGATTACACGTTCTAATCAAATCCATTCAACTCAGTACTTTTCTGATCCAAACATCTAGCACTCTCGCACTAAAACATTCTCTGTTAGTTTATAAGAAACACTCTAGCTATTTATTTTATATAAGTTTATGTCAGGAGATGAGTCAGCTATGCTGGACAACTACATAGAGTGTGTTGATAGAGAATTTGAAACAGAGAGGATTTTGAACACTTTGATTCGCGTTCTCATATTGTATTTGTAACTTGAGTAACTTTAATCTTCAAAACTCTTGATATTTATAGGCTTGATATCCAAGGTTAATAAACTCAAATGGTACTCTCAACCGTTGAATTCTCGTACCTTTCATATTTAATATTTAATGTGCATTTAATATAGTCTATATACTTCATACTTATCCATTAAATTCACCTCATTTTAAGTTTGATAAGGCAATTTTTGTACTCGACATTCCTGTAATTGTTTTGATTGTTGTTTTACTTTTTCACCGACTATAAATGCTTTTCAAAGTCAGATATCTCAACAATACTTGACTCAGCTCATATCTCCTCTTTGTCATGATGTTCAGTTTTATAACGTGTGTTGAACTGTTCAAGATGTTACAACTGAGAACTAATCTGATCTGTTCTTGATCACTATGCTTGAACTAATTTGCTCTTAAACACTGTGCTTAAACTAATCTGTGTTATTCATTGTATTGCTCTGTTCCAGTTCTAATCGGCCGGTCTTAGTCTAGTCGGTATGTTCTAACAAAAAGTGTTTAATATTGTTGAGCTAAACCGATTATCCCGACTGATAACTTTATTATCACCAAACTCGGCTCAAAATTACCTTAACATATACTAATAATTATATTATGTGTTTTAAATAAATTATAAAGGGTTTAAAAATTATTTTCCAACCCAATGTATATAACCATTAGATGAATGCAGAATTTTTTTTTTAAAACTCTTACCGAAAACAAACAGTTTTATGTATTATTAACTTAGATTATTAAAAATTAAAGATTTCAAATTTTTGATGTTTTTTTAATAACTCAATGAAAGTCATTGATAACAAATATTAATATATAAAATATAACAAAAAATATCAATAATTTCTTTGGTTGAAGGTAGATATCTGAATGAATTTCTAACTCTATTATCTTATAAGTAGTCGTCTCTCTCTATCCATGACCCGTAAAAATAAAATCATAATTAACTATTTTCATATTCAATTTTTATTTGTTTTAATTGATTCAGATATATATATTTTCTAAATTTCTAAATAACAAATTTTTTACAATTTCAAATCAAAATTTTAAGAATCTAAATATTCAGTTTTTGTATTTTAAACATTATTCAGCAATTTTAATTCATAAGACATACCATTAGTTTTATATTAATTATAACAAGAAAAATTCACATATCTCTATCATTTATTTTTTAATTAACTGAAAAATGGAAAAAATATAAAAATTTATTTTATGACATTATATTTTTCAAAAAATAAGAAAGTTGACTATAATTATATTTATTGTATATTGAATTTGAATTGTATAAGGTCTAAAAACACACATATATATAATATTAATGAATTATGAATTATCACATTGTGTATATGAAAATCATAAATTATATTATTCATCGAAGTAACATAACTATTTTAAGAAATAAATTAAATTTTATTTATTAAAATTTATTTTTAAATTATTTATCTTGATTAATTAGTTTTTTAATTACAAGTATCATGTTGTTGTACAATGATACAGTTAAAAATATTTATATACATATATATCATAAATAT
>KV020335.1:0-12868 GCA_001598015.1 Dorcoceras hygrometricum | reverse complement strand
CAAACAGTTGGAACAAGAAGTTAACAGCTGTTGCGCACTAACAATAAAGAGATAGAAGAGAAGCTGTTGTAATGGAATCAATGCTCAAGATGGAAAGAATCAATGGCTGAAATAGAGTCGTGCATAATGCCTCAATTCAAGGGAACAAGATTTGTACTATTCTGGGAAATAGTACAATTTACAGAGGAGCGTTGCACGGAAATGGAAAGAAGACGATTAGCCGTAACAAGCGCAGAGGAGATTGGAATTTGTCTAACGACCATATTTGAATCAGAGTATATAAGGTGAAGAAATTAAAACAGAGAACTACCTCTTCACCAACATCTATCTCTCGCATCTATTACTGGGTTTTCTCACACACTCCATTGAAGAACAATCGAGTCCCAGTAACACATCTCGAAGAACATTCCTTTTGTTCTTAACAGATTTCATCTTCGAGATATATCTTCTGGTTTACATTTGTAAACTAATTTGATTGATTCAAAACAAGAAGATTACAGCACTCAATTGTATTAAGCTCATTGTATATCCATAGTTGAGTCTGTAACGAGTTGCTGTGTGTAGCAATTCGAATAGCCAAGTCATTTGGTTTTCGCAGTGTATCTGCGTAGGTGATTGTATTGCAGCAGAGACGTCTGTTGCAGTAGTGCGTTGCTAGGAGTCCATACAGGTGCTGCTTGTGTGGGTGGGTGTTTGCAGATTGCCTGTAACCATCAAAGTCTTCTAGTGGAATCCTTCCGAGGCGGAAGAAGGGGAGACGTAGGATATTGATATCCGAACTTCCAGAAACAAATTCTCGACTCTCTTTTACTTACGTGCATTACATTTATATTACTGTTCACTGTTCAATCGGTTTTATTCCGCACAAACTTGTTAACCGAGAAAACAGAAGTGACCGAGAGCCTCACAAATCTGGTAACACAGATTTGTGTTTAGCGTGACTTGTTAAAAACAAATTTTAAGGTCTTCGAAAATAAAAAAATCGAAGGAGTTCATTCAACCCCCCCCCTTCTGAACTCATTTTACTTGTTTTGATCCTATTTCTGGGACCATCAATTGGTATCAGAGCAGGCGCCTCTCAGTCATTGAACAGTTAAATTTTTTTTACGTATATATCTCAATATGTCATTTTCTCACAATGAAATTCCTATGTTGTCTAAGGAAGAATATGACGTATGGAAGATAAGGATGCAAGCCCATCTTGCTGCTCAAAATGATGATATGTGGGAAGTTATAACTAACGGACCACTAAAGATTATGAAGGCAAATCCAGCTTTTGCTATCACAGGTGGCGCTCCTGAATGGATAGAGAAGAGCAGAGCTGAATATACTACAGAAGATAAAAAGAAGGCCAACCTTGACAATGTAGCGAAGGACATCTTATATAAAACACTGGACAAAGACATGTTCAGTTACATTAAAACATGTGCTACTGCCAAGGAAATATGGGAAAAGCTCACCCAAATCTGTGAAGGCAATGATAGAAAAGTTTTTGTTGCTGAGGAAAGCAACAGAAATTGGGCAGACTCCGATTCAGATTCCACATCAAGCAGCTCCTCATCAAGTGATAGCGAGCAAGAAAAAGTAAACTGCTTGATGGCCAACGACTTTATGGAAGACGAGGTATTTGATTTTTCCAATATTGAATTCACACGAGAAGATCTCATCTCTGCACTACACGAGATGGTAGATGAGTACAGGAAACTTTCTCAAACATTCGAGGAAGTCAAAGCTGAAAACAAAAGTTTGAAAAATAGTTCAGGTGAACCAAGTGTCTCTCAACTTGGGGAATCTGACAGTTTGAAAACTGAAATAAGTAAGCTGGAGACTGAGAATGAATCGTTGAGAATGAAGTCTGAAGAGCTCACATTCGAAAATGATCAATTAAATTATTTGGTGAGCTCCTGGACAAAATCCTCTCTGAATAACCTGGAAAACCTGAATGGCACACAACAAACCAAACAGCCCCAAAGGGAGAGGGGTCAAACCCCAGTACGGAGAGCAAAATCAACAGGTAGATAGAACGAGTTATAAATGATATGCGATTCATGAGAACAGGAAGATCAAAGGATCCAAAGGAATTGTACACAGCTGGAAATCAAAGACACGAATGGTCACCGAACGTGTGAGATAATAGGAATTACCCGGCCGCTTGATCACACACGGAACCAGACACAATACTGAAAAGGAATGGCCGCAACTCATGTGCGAGAATGGGAGCTACCCAGCCGCTCCATAACACGCAGTACCAGCAACAAGCTAGAACAGAAAGGCCATAGTACATGTGAGAGAATGGGAGCTACCCAGCCGCTCAATCACACGCATCCTGTCAACACGGTTTAGCTCAACAGCGAAAGGCAACAAGGCATAGGTTCTCACAACAGGCTGCTAGCAACGAATCTCAAGGAACAGAGCGTAACACATGCCATGCGTGTATGCATAGAAACAGCTCGCAAGGTATAATACCACAGAACAGATGAAGGAGTAACATAGAATCAACAGCATACACACTGCTCAACATAACAGCACACACTCGTTTATACACAAGCCTATCTCAAAGCTGTAAATATAAGCTCACATCCATACCTTAGATTATGTGCTACAATTTACCATGCAAGAGTCCCGATCAACTCAGAATTGTAACCTGCTTGGCCAAACAACAACGATCAGCTTAGATACAGTAAGCATAGAAATCCGAACTGGGAGCCACCAGATCAACCCAGCTCTATCCTACCCTTCAAACACGACAGTTAGCTCTAAATGAAGCGGAAGGTAGGATCTAACACTTACTCGAAAGCACTACCTAAACGGAAGAACCAATCGGCCGGAATGCAAACCGACAACACACTGTAGCTTCTTCGCGTTCACTCTTCTAGTCCACCAAAGCCTTCAAAAGAGGTATCGGAAGAAGTGTCTTGGAAAGGGGAACTCAACACTACCAACCTTGCTCCAAGCTGCGCCGTCTACCATCGGGAATCAGAGGAGATAGGGCTCGGTGAACAGTAAGGGTTTCACTACAGTAGAGGTAAGTTACGGGAAAGAAATATATAATGGCATGTACACGGTCAAAGTCCATATTTAAATCACACAAGTCTCCCACGATCTGGTGAACAGTAGCCACCTACAGCTCGGGGTCCAAGCTGGTACCATGTTAAGAGAAGATTTATAAGTTTTGGTGATAACGAAAACAAGATAAGAACTGAATTTAAGACTCAGATCTGGACCCTTTAGTAATCATGTTAAAAGGGGAGAAGTATATTCAGATCCGAGAGTTTGGGAAAATAGTATATAAAGGGAAGAGAGTTTATCAGATCAGATAAGATCAACTCAGATCCGAGGGTATCAGATTCAGTACAGAGGCTTAGTTATCAGATTCAGTAACAGAGACTCAGATTTGGACAGAATCTACTCAGAGTATTTCAGAGATAATGTATCAGATTTCAGATCAGATAGAGAGTAAAGGGGGAAGAATCTTCCTTAGAGCACACCAGCTCAGGGCTGGTCCGTCCCAGACCAGCTCACACCTGGTCTGACCCATACTGAACCCAATTAGTTAGATTAATTGCTCCACTAATCTTTCGTGTCTCACACTTCTCCCTCACTAAAACAAGATTTCGTCCTCGAAATCAAACACCAAACTCCGAGCTGATCTACACCTCAGCATCACAGAACATAGCAAATGACCAAAACTTAGAACACGCAAAACATAATACGCACAGCAGTTCTAAAACTCACAGAACAACTACGAACCGGGAATTTAAGTTAACTAAGGAAAAAACCATCCAGAATTCTGTCTATGGAAGATAGTAAGATGCATACTGAAACAGATGAGGCCACTCATGCTGCATCATCTCCTCTAGCTCCAACGTAGCTTCTTCCCTGCCATGCTTACTCCACTGGACCATCACCAAGGGAACGGTCTTGTTCCTGAGCTGTTTCTCCTTCCTGTCCAAAATTTGCAAGGGATATTCAGCATAACTCAACGTCCGATCTAGCTCTACCTCGTTAGTTCGTAGCACATGAGAAGGATCTGGTTCATACTTTCTCAACATAGACATGTGAAACACATCGTGAAGTGAGGATAGCTCGGGTGGCAACAGCAAACGATAAGCCAAAGGACTGATCCTTTCCACAATTTCATAAGGTCCAACATAACGAGGAGCTAACTCTCCCTTGAGCCCAAATCTCATCACACTTCTGAAAGAAGAAAGTTTCAAGAACACTCGATCACCAACCTGAAATTCCAAAGGTCGACGCCTCCGATTCGTATAACTAGCTTGGCGATCTTGTGCAGCCTTCATACGCTGTCGAATTAGATCAACTTGATCCCTCATTTGCTGCACAAATTCAGGTGAAGACAGCTGCTTCTCCCCTACTTCTTCCCAACAGATTGGCGACCTGCACTTCCTACCATACAATTATTCAAACGACGCCATTCCAATCGTTACCTGGTAGTTGTTATTGTACGAAAATTCCACCAATGATAAGGAATACTGCCAACTACCACTGAAATCCATGACAACAGCTCATAACATGTCCTCCAATGTCTGTATAGTTCTCTCAGATTGGCCATCGGTTTGGGAATGATAGGCTGTACTCATAGTCAATCTGGTGCCTAAGGCTGCTTGTAAGCTCTTCCAGAATATAGAAGTGAACCTCGGATCTCTGTCTAAAACTATGGATACAGGCACTCCATGCAATCGAACTACGAAATTGATATACAGTTTCGCCATTTTCTTCAAGGAATGCGTCATATTGTAGGGAATAAAGTGAGCCAATTTCGAAAGTCTGTCAATCACTACCCAAATGGCATCACATCCCCGGCTGGTACGAGGCAAATAGATCACAAAATCCATGCCTACATGCTTCCAATTCCATTGGGGCACCTCTAAACTATGCAACAGCCGTCAGGTCTCATCCTTTCCGCTTTGACTTGCTGACAATTCAGACAACGAGCAACAAAGTCAGCAACATCGTTCTTCTAACCCGTCCACTAATAGTGCGGTCTCAAGGCATGGTACATCTTCCATACACCAGTATGGACACTATGTCGACTACAGTGAGCTTCCATTAAGATCATTTCCCTCAATTCAATCAGGTTAGGCACTACTAACCTGCCCCGAAACCTCAAACAACCATCATATGCGACAGAATAATCCTCCAGCTGACCAGCTTGAGTCTTCAACTTCAGCTCATGGATATATGGGTCAGTTCTCATGTCCGAAACAATATGTGGCTCGACTTGAAAAGATGACACCACAACGTAATCATCACCTAGGTAGAAATTACAACCAGTAGTGCTCAGATGCTCATGGACCTTCGAGATATTTAGGGATGCAAGCATCGACACTTGAGCTTTCCTGCTAAGCGCATCAGCAACTACATTCACTTTCCCAGACTGATACTGAATTTCGCAATCGAAGTCCTTAAGCAGCTCCATCCATCTGTGCTGCCTCATATTCAAGTCGGACTGGGAGAAGAGGTACTGAAAACTCTTGTGGTCAGTATACACCACAAACTGTTTTTCATAAAGATAGTGGCGCCAAATTTTCAAAGCAAAGACGACGGCAGCCAACTCCAAGTCGTGAACTGGGTATCGAGTCTCATGAGGTTTCAACTGACGGGAAGCATACGCAATGACTCGACCATGCTTCATCAACACGCAACCCAATCCACCAAGCGAAGCATCGTAACATACCACAAAGCCTCCTAAACCTGAAGGTAAAGCTAACATGGGCGCTGTAGTTAGCTTCTCCTTGAACAGCTGAAAGCTGTTCTCGCATTCCTCCGTCCAAACAAATCTCTTGTCCTTCTGGGTCAGCTGCATCATAGGCTTAGCTATACTAGAGAACCCCTCAGTGAATCATCGATAATAGCTAGCCAATCCCAAAAAGCTACGAATATATGAGACGCTCTTGGAGCGTTCCCAGTTCACAACGGCCTCTACCTTACTGGGATCAACAGATATTCCTTCAGCCGAAAAGACGTGACCCAGAAACACCACTTTATCCAACCAAAACTCATATTTAGAGAATTTGGCATATAGATGTGAGTCTCGAAGTGTTTGTAGGACCATCGTTAAGTGCTCTTTATGTTGCATGAGATTCTTCAAATTAACCAATATGTCATCGATGAAAATAATCACGAACTGATCGATGAACTCTCTAAAGACTTGGTTCATTAAGTCCATGAAAACTGCCTGGCATTAGTCAAACCAAACGGCATAACCAAGAAATCGTAATGCCCGTACCTCGTTCTAAACGCAGTTTTCGCAACATCTTCCTCTCGAATTCGTAAGTGGTGATATCCTGAACGCAGGTCGATCTTAGAATACACGGCTGAACCTTGAAGCTGATCAAACAAATCATCGATCCTCGGTAAAGGGTATTTATTCTTCACAGTAACTTTTTTCAGTTGCCGAAAATCGATTCACATCCTCATCGAACCATCTTTCTTTTTCACAAACAGAATAGGAGCTCCCCACGGTGACATGCTCTGTCGAATAAAGCCTTTCTCCAATAGATCGCTAAGCTGTACCTTCAGCTCTCTCAACTCGGCTGGTGCTAGACGATACAGGGTGCGTGAGATAGGGGCTGCACCAGGCACCAACTCAATACTGAAGTCGATCTCCCTTCTTGGGTGGAAACCAGGAATCTCCTGGGGGAACATATTATGGAAATCACGAATGACGGGGATGTCACTAAGCTCCACACACGAATTCGAGGATGAGTCCAAAGCATAAATCATGAATCCTAAATTCTCCAACGACAGTAGGCCAAACATCTGCTAACAGATCAGCGAAATCTTCGATTGGGAATCATGGCCGTAGAAGTTCCACTTCTTGCCAAACTGGGGTCGAAAGCGCACAACGCCATGGAAACAGTACACGGTGGCCCTAAAACTAGACAACACGTCCATTCCCACTATACAATCAAAATCCCACATAACTAGCCGGATTAAATTGGCTATCAGCATATTCTCGCCAAACCGAAGTATGCCATTCGACACAATCTCTTGGGAGAAAAAGCTCACACCGGTAGGAGTCGTAACAGAAACAACATCACGCAAAAGGGTGGTATGCAAACCATGCTCAACAACAAATGCATCAGCTATGAACGAATGTGATGCTCCAGTATCAAACAACACGCATGCTGAAAAGCCAAAAACAGTACAGGTACCTGAGATCACTCCTCCAGGTGTTCCCTCTGCTTGATCCCTGGTCATGGCATGTACTTTTGCCTACTGAGGTCCTGATAAATGGGGTTGTGAAGGCTGTCCAAACCATGAAGGTCCAGGCTGCTGGAACGGCCTGTGCTGAGATTCTCCCGTCCTTTGCTGCTGAACGGGAAAATAACGACCTCAAGAAGATCCGCCAGAACAGCCCTGCGATGGGGCAACAGCATGCTGAGATCCAGCCAAGGGACACACCCTCGCAAAGTGTCCGTACTGCCCGCAAGTATTGCAAACACCCTAAATGTGTTTTGAATTACACAAAACCTATTATTGTGTTACTAACATCTCTACGTAGTGTGCAGAACATAAATAAGATAGAGAGAAGAGAAATCTTATAAAGGTCTGAATATATCAATTAACAGAGAAGTGTTTTAATCAGACTTGAGAAAGATTGAAGAAGTGAAGTCTAATGAAGAGACTCGATGAGAATATCACAGTAGAAATCTGGACACAAGAGAAGAGAAGTCTGAAGAACCAGGAAGAAATTGATATCCAATATAGGAGAAGTCTGGTTCGCTAAATGTGAAGAAGTCTGTTTTGTTATAAATAAGCGTAGTTTGATTGAAGCAAACACAGAAGAAGTCTGAGGAATCTGGAAAATTAAAGGATACATAAAGAGCGAAAAGCAGCGATGATGACGTCACAGAAATCTGGTATTTATAGAAGAAAGCAGCGATGATGATGTCATAGAAATCTGGTAAATGAGAAGACGTTCAAGGAAAACAGATTTGATTACGTGGACAGGTATGCTTACGTAAGCAAATCTGATAGACAGAAACGCGTGAAGCCTTAAATGTCGAAGAGGAGAAATTTGGAAATAGTAACGACGTCGATATAATTAGAAGCGAAGTATTCAGCAGCAACAAAAAATATTCGATGAACAAGAGATCAAATGAACACCAGATGTTGAAGTCTGCTAAGCAATCGTATTACAGGAGAAATCTGATATGAAGAGATGAAACTTGAATTAACCAGATTTCTCCTGTCTGTTTTGGAACGTCAAAGTCGAGAAGTTTTCTGTTGAAGAAATGTTCAATAAGAAGAAGAAATCTGGACGTATCGAATAGAAACCAGCAGCTGCACCAAGATAAAGGTATCAACACAAGAAGAATTCAGCAGTAGACACTGTGTTGAAAAATTCCAGATATTGTTATTGAACAAAGAAGATATCAGTCGACTGGATTGGAGTGCTCAGTGTTAAAGCGAAACAGTGTACTATAATATCAGCAGATAAATCGATCAGCAGAAGTCGGGAGGAACAACGAATCAGCAGAAGAGATTGAACCAGCAGGAGTAATCAATCCAGCAGTTGCAAAAATCCAGCAATTAAAGATAATTCAGCAGGTGTAGAAAAGCGCATTCAGTAGGAAGAACGCAAAAAGAAATCAACTGCTGGAAAACATGAATCAGCAGTTGCAATGAAAAGAAAATTCATTAGTTGCGCAAAGTTGTTTTCAGCAGTTAAACAAGAAATGAAGCAACATAGGATGTAATAGCAGAAGCCGTTCAGTCGAAGAAAAGCAAAGCTTTTATCAGTAATTGAATATTGATCAAGATATCAGCAGTAGGTAAGAAGCAAAGAAGCGTGAGCAAACAGAAGACTTCAGCAGTTGGACTTTGAGCAGAAGATGAAACAAGTTGAAGCAATTGAATAGAAGAATATTTGAAAATATATCAGTTGTTGATATGGAAGAAAACCAACAGCAGCAAACAACTGGTGTACAAATTTATTGGAACGAGAAATTGAAACAGTTGATGAATCAAAGATACAACCAGCAGTTGAACAACTGAAACAGAAGAAAGACTGCAGCGTTGAAACAAAAAGAAGAAGATTGAATTAATTGCCACAACGAAATTAATTGTGAGAGCAATCAGTAGTTGCAAACAGTTGGAACAAGAAGTTAACAGCTGTTGTGCACTAACAATAAAGAGATAGAAGAGAAGTTGTTGTAATGGAATCAACGCTCAAGATGGAAAGAATCAATGGCTGAAATAGAGTCGTGCATAATGCCTCAATTCAAGGGAACAAGATGTGTACTATTCTGGAAAATAGTAAAATTTACAGAGGAGCGTTGCACGGAAATGGAAAGAAGATGATTTAGCCGTAACAAGCGCAGAGGAGATTGGAATTTGTCTAACGGACATATTTGAATCAGAGTATATAAGGTGAAGAAATTAAAACAGAGAACTACCTCTTCACCAACATCTATCTCTCGCATCTATTACTGGGTTTTCTCACACACTCCATTGAAGAACAATCGAGTCCCAGTAACACATCTCGAAGAACATTCCTTTTGTTCTTAACAGATTTCATCTTCGAGATATATCTTCTGGTTTACATTTGTAAACTAATTTGATTGATTCAAAACCATAAGATTACAGCACTCAATTGTATTAATCTCATTGTATATCCATAGTTGAGTCTGTAACGAGTTGATGTGTGTAGCAATTCGAATAGCCAAGTCATTTGGTTTTCGCAGTGTATCTGCGTAGGTGATTGTATTGCAGCAGAGACGTCTGTTGCAGTAGTGTGTTGCTAGGAGTCCATACAGGTGCTGCTTGTGTGGGTGGGTGTTTCAGATTGCCTGTAACCATCAAAGTCTTCTAGTGGAATCCTTCCGAGGCGGAAGAAGGGGAGACGTAGGATATTGATATCCGAACTTCCAGAAACAAATTCTCGACTCTCTTTTACTTACGTGCATTACATTTATATTACTGTTCACTGTTCAATCGGTTTTATTCCACACAAACTTGTTAACCGAGAAAACAGAAGTGACCGAGAGCCTCACAAATCTGGTAACACAGATTTGTGTTTAGCGTGACTTGTTAAAAACAAATTGTAAGGTCTTCGAAAATAAAAATCGAAGGAGTTCATTCAACCCCCCCCTTCTGAACTCCTATTACTTGTTTTGATCCTATTTTGGGACCATCAATTGGTATCAGAGCAGGCGCCTCTCAGTCATTGAACAGTTAAAGTTTTTTTTTACGTATATATCTCAATATGTCATTTTCTCACAATGAAATTCCTATGTTGTCTAAGGAAGAATATGACGTATGGAAGATAAGGATGCAAGCCCATCTTGCTGCTCAAAATGATGATATGTGGGAAGTTATAACTAACGGACCACTAAAGATTATGAAGGCAAATCCAGCTTTTGCTATCACAGGTGGCGCTCCTGAATGGATAGAGAAGAGCAGAGCTGAATATACTACAGAAGATAAAAAGAAGGCCAACCTTGACAATGTAGCGAAGGACATCTTATATAAAACACTGGACAAAGACATGTTCAGTTACATTAAAACATGTGCTACTGCCAAGGAAATATGGGAAAAGCTCACCCAAATCTGTGAAGGCAATGATAGAAAAGTTTTTGTTGCTGAGGAAAGCAACAGAAATTGGGCAGACTCCGATTCAGACTTGATGGCCAACGATTCCATGGAGGATGAGGTATTTGATTTCTCAAATGACAAATTCACACGTGAAGAACTCATCTCCGCACTTAATGAGATGGTCAATGAGTACAAAATACTTTCTCAAACATTCGAGGAAGTCAAGGCTGAAAATAGAAGTTTGAAAAATAGTTCAGAGGAACCAAGTACTGATCAACTTGGTGAATCTGACAGTTTGAAAACTGAAATTATTAAGCTAAAGACCGAGAATGAATCTTTGAGGATGAAGATCGAAGAGCTCACCTCTGAGAATAATGAATTAAATTATTTAGTGAGCTCCTGGAAAAAATCCTCTGTTTCCCTGAATAAATTAAATGATAGCCAGAAGTCAATAAATGACAAATCTGGATTGGGTTTTAATTTCAGTGAAAGTTGTATTGGGGAAACAAGTACTCAGTCAAATCTGGAAGGTGGCAAGTTCAATAAAATGAATTTTGTCAAATCCAGTATGACACATGACATGAATGAATCGATTGAGCATAATGACCAGATCTCTGGAAAGATGAACCACGAAAGTGAGAATGGCTTTGGATATGTTAAACCCGAGAACAATAAGCCTAGTTGGCTAAGAAACAGATTTGTCAACATGAAAGCTGATTTCAAGACATCTGTTCCTAACCAACAAAGGCGTGGCTCTATGAAGGTGAAATCTGGTTGGAAGAAAGTTCATCATCAACGAAATCTGAATGGTCAAAGTGCGAAATCAAATCACAACAGATTTCACAATGTTTATGCACGCACCCTTGTGGACACACATACTAGGAGGACTGTCAAAGTAAATCAAGTATGGATCCCGAAAGGGTTAATCCAATTTGGACCCAAGTTAAATTTAGTACCAAGATTTGTTTTCTTGATTGCAGAAAAACATGTACAAGGCTTCAACAGATTCCACTATATGGTATCTGGATAGTGGATGTGCACGTCATATGACAGGAAACCCAAAGTTGGCAGGAAACCCAAAGGAGCCAAAATCATTTTTGGTGACAACTCACATGGAATATTTCTTGGATATTCAGCAGTTAGCAAAGCCTACAGAGTATTCAACAACCAAAGTCTACCTGTCGAGGAATCTGTTCACGTGATTCTTGATGAAACAAGCTTTCGATCAAATTCAACTGGACACTTAAATGAATTATGCTCACGTCTGGAATCAACTTGCCTTGATGAATTCACTGATGACGTATTCTAGACTTCAGAACCAGTTGATTGTCAAAAAGATCTGGATGCCCAACGCAACAATGCACAGAGAGATCTGACGGGTAATATAGAAATCATTGATTTGACTAACGATGACCCTTCACAGGAACAGATCTCTCCTATTGCGCCCGTTGTGAGATCTGAAACTATCTCTAGCAAGACACAATGCAAACAGATCCCTCCATACGTCACCAGATTTGAGAAGTTCAAAATGCGAACACAAGTGAACAACAGATCTCTCAGTCAACCAGTTGACGTCTGAAAATGCTAACGCAAGGGAACAGTTGAGATCTGGAACAAATGTTGAACAGCGTTCACGTGAACAGTTGAGATCTGATCTTCACGATGCAATTACACAACAAAGCAACGAAAGTGAACAGGAAGCAAATCCCATGGGATCTGATCTTCGGTGGAATAGAATTCATCCACCCGAGCAGATCATAGGTAACATTCAATCTTCTGTTCGCACACGAGGTCAGATCTTGCATGATTACTTTGATTCAGCTTTCATTTCTTATATAGAGCTTAAATTGATTGAAGAAGCATTAGCAGATTCTAGTTGGGTAGATGCTATGCAAGATGAACTAAATCAATTTGAAAGAAAATATTTTCGTGTGCTCTGATAACTTTTCAAACTTTCTGATGCGGAATTTTCAGTTGTTGGTGCTTTGTTGTTTATTGGGCTTATATTATAAAAGACAGGGAGAGTGATAATTTTGGAATTACAGAGCATTGTTCCAAAAGAACGTGCAGTGATATGTCTTCAAATGGAAGAGATTCTGTGAATACCATTATTATCTATTTCTTAGTCTTTAGTAATTTGAGCAATCTGTTTAAGCACCATTTCAGATTTGACGTTGTTCATATTGCTTTTAGGTGTTTTGTCAAATCTATTTGTTCTTGCATTGTATATATGCTACAAATGATTTTAAGTTTAAAATTCTTTTGAGCTGAATGTATAAAGATAGGGAGAGTAATAATCTTCGAA
>KV020334.1:0-13211 GCA_001598015.1 Dorcoceras hygrometricum | reverse complement strand
GGAAGTCATCTGACTGAAATCTTGCTACTGAAAATACAGATCAGAACATCAGATCTGACTCGCTTAAACTGTGACTCATGGCCTAGAGGCTCTCTGGTGGTCCTGGTGCATGTAGCATGTTAACTGAATCATTAAATCTCCGTGAAGGGATTACAGTAATTCCATAATCTTGGTCCCTTCATGATTGACCAGGTCCTCTATGCCATAAGTTCTTAAAACTGAAACTTAACTTCCTTTACTTTAAAATAGCTAACATACTTTGCTTATTGATCAACGATCGATCACCGAAAACTGGTTGATTTACTGCTATGGAACTCATTTTTGTACTTATAAACAACTTCACTGAGTGTACAGCTGGGTTACGAGCTGATGATAGCAGAAACCAGCTCGGAAGAGAAAATGGCTTTTGAACACAAAACAGCTTTGGCTAAAGAAAACATATCACAAGCGAATAGAACAGCTTTGGCTACATCAAACAGATCTCGGGTGTGAAACAGGTCATAGACGTGAAGAAAAGCTTTGACTAACGACAATAGCTTATGAATAGGAAAAATAGATCATATTCTACGAACGATAACTTACGCGTAGTAAAACAGATTTGGTTCAAAGGAGACAACTTACGCGCAGTAAAACAATAACATAGCTTCGGAGCAAGAATTTCAGCTTTGGAAGGTCATTAAGCTCTGAGAAACCATATCAATTTAGGAACGAATTACACAGACCGGCTAAGAGAATAGGCCAGATCTGGTTAAAACGAAGGTACTGCAACTAGCTCAGACAGTCTCTAAACAGACTAGCTCAGCTTATTCGACCAGAACATAGTCCCGATCAAACCAGCACCACTTATCTGTTCGGAGTCGATGTCCAGAACCTTTACAGCACGCGGGAAAACAAGAAACTTCTCTTGGCTTATCTTGTCTCAAAATTGTACATCTCAGTATTGTGAAAATACAACTGCTTGCTAAAAGATACTTGGTGAGTTTTCGAAAAACTAAAACATCAAAGCAGTGAATCCTTAGCTTAAACTGGAACATAAACTTGCTGAACTGAATCATGCAACAGGCAAGCATTCAACAGAAAACAACGAAGCAATATATGTTTTCCAAATGCAGCAAGAATCAATTTTTACTTGCCTGAACTGAAGAGCGCAACGAGCAGATGGTCTTGGCTGGAAATATTCTCAAGCACACTCTGCGAGCTACTGGATATTTGAGATAAATGAAAGATTTTTCTTGTAACAAGATGAGCTCTAACTCACGTAAAATCATCATATACGGAGAATGATTATAGTAGATAGAAGTACAATGATTATGCATGGTTAGCTTACAAAACAAGATGAGCTCTAACTCACGTAAAATCATCATATACGGAGAATGATTGTAGTAGATAGAAGTACAATGATTATGCATGGTTAGCTTACAAAATCCTTCCAAAATTGACAAAAACACCCTACTACTATTTTAATTTGTAAACTTGCTTCCAAATTTTTATAAAAACAGATCTCCCAACCGAAATCATTTATTTAAAGAAAACTGCTCCAGCTCGGGATTGTGCCTGGGGCGAAATCCTTCAAGAACCATCTGGTCGTGCTTCTAAGCTGGAATAAAAAAAAGAAATCAGCTTAGATTACTGGAACTAGCTTAAACTTAAAGCTGAATGTTCAAATCTCAAAACATCCCTTACAATATAAATGCTAGAAATTGTGGTCATATGGATTTCGGGGCGCTACAATCAGCTTCTTAAATTCACCAAGATTATCCCTGATAGGCTTTTGATAATTCATTCTGTATTCAAAGAATTTCCCTTTGAGATAAATTCGATCTTGGAGACTTGGTCATATAATGTTGTTCAAGTCTGAGCCAGATCCCTGCAGCTGTTGTTTCAGATGTCACTTCTCTCATAACCTTATCATCCAAGTGCAAGGATGGTGCTGAAGGCCAATTCCATCTTATCAGATTTTTCTTCGGCAGTAAGAGAATCTGATAGATTCTTTTCACCTCCCAGAGCCTTTGCAACTTTTTGCTATACAAGAATAGCATACATCCTTCTAGGCCACTGCCCAAAATCTGATTTCCCATTGAATCGCTCCAATTCAATTTTCATGATCATTCTTGAATCCTGAAGATGAATGCAAGCTCTGATACCAATTGTGAATGAAATAAGATCGCTTCTTCTGATTTCTGACCAAGAATAATCTATAATATCTATAGTTATAGTAGATATCATAGTTATATCAAATGCACCAGATCACAAGCAGCACACACACACACACACTGAAAAACATCGTAAGAACTCGAAATTTACGTGGTTCGGCCATGAATCAACCTACATCCACAGGAGTCTCCACTCAATCAACTTAACAAATCAGTTTACAAGCAATATATCAAGATTCGCTCTGTTTCCCACTATATACGACACTTTCTTGAAACTCTCTTGAATCTTTCTGTAGATATTTTTTCTTCCAGATTTTTTTATTTGCTGATGGATGGCTGCCGAATTTTTCTTTAAGTTCTATTTCTCTCTTTTCCAGTATTACTCTTCTTCTTCAAAACTGATATCTATTTATAGTGTGATCTTCTGAGCATCCTTCAACTGTCGGCTAACCAATCCTCAACTGATCAATAACCAACTCAGGCTACTCAAGAAACACTCGGCTCATCCTTCCTTTTATACTAAGCTGATATAGTGACACATATTTCATTTCCTATGTTTCTTTCTTTCACGGATAAAATAGATATTCCAGATAAAGGAGCTCTTCCGGATAAATTGTGTAACGTCATAAAGGTAGCCATATGGTCCAACGTAAATGATTTGACTAAAACTGAATAATTTATTTTACAAATTTAGATGTTTATATGTGAATAATTCAGGATCTTTAGTTCGAGAAAATATTTTCGGAGGATGACACACGAGAATGATAAAAGTTTATTTATAATTTCCACGATGTAATTTTTAAATAAAATTTGGCATTTTGACCCTAGTTAATCAAATCAATTTTTTATGTTGGGAGAAAATAATTAAATTTTTTTTCTATTTGGGATGCACTACTAAGTCTAATTAAGCTTTTTGTTAGCCCTTCAAAATTGCAATAGCATTTTAAAAAGTTTTTAGCATTTTAAATATTGAATTGCACTTTTATATCTGATGAATGATTTTAGAAAAGAAGGATCCTAATTGTGAGATCTGAATCGTAATCATTAATTTGGATATTTAATCGGGGTTGGCATAGACCGAAGAAGAAGAGCTGGCTGGTTGGTGCGTGGAATAGCTCTGGTCTGGTTCGTAGAACGGTCAAATCTAGTTGGTTGAGCGTTTAAGGATGGTCTTCACAAGCCATTCTTGGTGCGCTAAGTTGTACTTTATGAGTTATAATGGAGCGACGTCGTTTTGAGAGAAATCAGATTTGAGGGTGAAATCTGGTAATACTGTGTAGACCGGCCGGTTCGTGGGTAATGGCTGAAGTAAGATCTGAACGAGTCTGAGATGGTCTTCTTGTGAGAGCTGGTCGTCCATATCTGAGTTGCGATGTGACGCCGTTTAGCGATACACGTTTGTGAGCTAGCTGGATTATTGTGCGACGTCGTTAGAGGAACCAGCTGAGATGTGAGATGGTCGTGGTTTCCCCGTGTAGAGTAGCACTGTTCCTGTTACCATCTTAGGTGAGAACTGGTTTGTTTACGGGAGATGGTTAAGGCAGGATCTGTTACAGCAGAGAGCTGTTACTATCGCATACGACTGTGACCTGTTATTGTTGGGCGTCATGTGTACTATTTTGAGATACCAGATTTGGGTATTTGATGTTCTAGAGTGCAGCTGGATGACGTGTACCAGCTGGGAGAGAAGGAAGTGTGTTGATAAGATTTGATCTGGCACCAGCTGGGAGCCCTGGGTTGTCGGTGGCTACTGTTCATCAGATTTGGGGACTTAAGTTATATGTATAGAGGACTTTGGCTGTGTTTATGCCATTAGTTCCCAACAGTTAGAAAATATCTCTCCCCGATAGCATACACTCTACTGTAGCGAAACCCTTACTGTTCACCGTGGTCTATTTCTTCCGATTGCCGGTGGTAGACAACTCCGATTGGAGCAATATTGGTAGCGTTGAGTTTCCCTTGCCAAGACACTTCCATTAATACCTCTTTTTGGAGACTCCGGTGATCTAGAAGAAGAACGCGAAGAAGCTACTGTGCATTGTCAGTTCGTGTTCTGACCGATTGGTTCTTTCGTTCACGTAGTGCTTTCGAGTAAGTGTTAGATCCTACCTTATACTTCGTTTAGAGCCAGTTATCATGTTCTAAGGGTAGGATAGAGCTGCGTTGAGCTGGTGGCTCCCAGTTTGTAGTTCTGTGCTTACTGTCCCTGAAGTGTTGTTGTTGTTGGCTAATCAGGTTTCAGATCTGAGTTACTCGGGACCCCTGTTGTGATAATTGTAGCACAGAAGCTAGTATGGATTTGAGCTTGTATTAAAGCTTTTGGATAGGCATGGATAGGTATGTATGCTTGCTGGTATGTTGTGCTGTGTATGCTATTGTGTTGTTATTGCTTGCCTCGGTTCTGTGCTCGTGGTTGCAAGCTGTTGTATCTGCATACACGTATTTGCCTTGTTGAGCTCGTATCTTGTTAGCCATTTGTTTTTGTGCTAACCCGTGTGTACCAGGAGCTTGTATTGAAGACGAGCGGCAATACCGTGCTCCTCATCTCCTTGCTGATCTAGTTGTTAGCCGCTGTGAGACGAGTGGATAGCTACCACACTCTCATGAGCTTTGGCAACAGTAGGTTGAGTGATCTGGTTTATGCTTCTGGTACATTGTGTTGAGATGAGTTGATAGCTACCACGCTCTCTCACGCTATGTGGCCACTACACACTTCCATTCATCCGATTTGATTGACAGCTGCTGAGCTGGTCTGAGCTCCTTTGGCTTCCTGAGTCGTTTGTATCTTGTTTCCTTTGCACCCTGCTGTTCTCATGCATAGCACGTGCATTTATATCTGTTGCTGTCTATTTATATTTTAGTTTACTCTCCGTACTGGGGTTTGAGCCATGTCCCTTTGGGGCTGGTTTCTTTGGTTGACTGTGTGTTGTTCAGGATACCCAGGTTTCTCAGCTGGTCGTGGAGATGACTCAGCTGGTGGTGCCCCGAGAGGTGGATAGAGTGTCCCAGTTACCTATATTTTATAATTATGTATTACAGTCGTCGCCGGGGAATGTCCCATGTTGATGTTCTATTGCTGATTTGAGATTATGTTGTTTTGGGAGACACTCGATGCTTGTATTGTTATTTGCTTGTATTTGTTATCTGCAGCTGCTGGTGTTCAGCTTTTGGGCTGTTCTAAAATCGATATTTTGATTATAAGTATATTTTTAAATTATGTTTTCTAAGTCAGGCCAAAGCAAAAAAATTTAGCCACTTTCTAAATGCTTCTGCGATTGTGATTTGCGTATTTATCTCTGTTTTGTGCACCGGGCCTGACACTAATCCCGCAGACCCTAGTTCATGTCAAATTCTAAGACAATCAAACAAGAAAAAGGATAGAGAGTGAGCTACGTATTCTTTGTAAATGCCAAAGTTTTCAACCTTTTGGAGCGAAAATCAGTCGTTCCTAGTTTCTTTCCTTGCCGGAGATCACATCTCGATCACCTACTACATAATCGAGACAACTTGATTTCATTCTTTGACGCATCAATGAAATTATTATGTGTCTGGCCTCGTGCTCTCAACAGAGTAAAAACCCAAACACATGCGGAAGCTTAACAAAAAGTGGGTAAAATTTTTGCTTTTAGGCCCTACGATTTAAAACATATAATTTAAAATAGAACAATACTCAAAATAAGTTCCCAGTTTACAAACCAACAACAGCAAATATAGCATTAATACAAATAAAAGTATCAGACTCCACATCAAAATACAACAACAAAGCACAGGGCATCTCCCCGGATACTAAACTGATACATACGTATATGCTATACGCTACTGGGACACTCAACCACCTCCTGGGGCACCGCCAGCTGGATTACCTCCTCTACCAGCTGTATGACCTGGACAACACAACAGGCAACCTCAACAGAGTAAAAACCCAAACACATGCGGAAGCTTAACAAAAAGTGGGTAAAATTTTTGCTTTTAGGCCCGACGATTTAAAACATATAATTTAAAATAGAACAATACTCAAAATAAGTTCCTAGTTTACAAACCAACAACAGCAAATATAGCATTAATACAAATAAAAGTATCAGACTCCACATCAAAATACAACAACAAAGCACAGGGCATCTCCCCGGCTACTAAACTGATACATACGTATATGCTATACGCTACTGGGACACTCAACCACCTCCTGGGGCACCCCCAGCTGGATTACCTCCTCTACCAGCTGTATGACCTGGACAACACAACAGGAAACAAACAAACCAAGCCCCAGAGGGACAGTACGGAGAGCAAATAAAACAGCAAAGATACAGCATAAATAAAATGCAGATGCTATGCATGAGACACCGGATAACAACAGGAGGCTACGACCAATAAGGGAGCCAAAGAACTCAAGGCATAGCTCAAACAAATCTGCAACGGATAGGTGGCCACTGTGAGTGTAGGACATGTGGGAGTTACCCACTCACCCCTACTCGCTCACCAATACCAGGTGCATCAATCACTCCACCTGCTGTTTCCCAACCTATGAACTGTGGTAGTTAGCCACTCGGCGCATAGGGGCTAACTCATCCCAGTAGGGAGATGAGAGTGCGGTATTGCCGCTCGCCCTCGCTTCCTGGTAAGAAAACAACAACAATGCAAACAAGGCACAACTGCCGAAGTAAAGGTACAATATAACTGATATATGAAATGCGAGTGATGCGAATGCGTGTATGCATATAACAACAAGAAGTAAACACTGGCAGCCATACACGTAAACAACAATCAGCCATCACTGCATTTACTCATGCCAACCTCACGCTGGAACAAGCTTGAATCTGTACCTTAACACTGAGCAACAATTACCAAATACAAAGCCTGAGAATACTGACTCCAACCTGTAAAACATACGCAATATACAGGGAATCATCAACTCAAAACTCACGGCCAACACACAAAAGCTCACGACTGGGAGTCCCAAGCTCAACCAGCAAACACCACCCTAATATAACTTAACAGGGAGCTAAATCACAGCTAGGAAACGAGATCTCAACAACTAAACTCGAAAACTACCTGCACGCACAACTCATGGCCGAGAGCAGTAGCTTTGCGATCTCTCCCCAGCAAACACTAGCCTCTGAAACTGGTATAGGGTGAAAGAGCTTTCAAAGAGGAGTCCAACGCTACCTCGAACGTGAAAAATGGTGGCCGGAAAATCGACGGGAATCTACCGGAGAAGCTCACGGTGAACAGTGCCAAGGGTTTGAAAAACAGAGAACGAAAGGCTGGAAATTTTCGAAGTATGGGAACTGATATCACAATTCGAAGATCAAGTCTTCCTTATATAATTCCCACAACTGCTGAATTCTTAAAAACAATCCACCGACAAAATCAGTCGACGCATTCTCTTCTACAAACAACTTGCTGCTGCCAGCAGCAACGATAGCAAAGGCCCTGTAATACAAATCAAAACGGCGTCGCAGTGACTAACCCAAACGACGTCGCATAGCGCACGTCAGCATATCTGCCATCTGCTGGTCATCCAGTCGCAAGATATAACACAACACACAAAAGCTCACGGCTGGGAGTCCCAAGCTCAACCAGCAAACACCATCCTAATATAACTTAACAGGGAGCTAAATCACAGCTAGGAAACGAGATCTCAACAACTAAACTCGAAAACTACCTGCACGCACAACTCATGGCCGAGAGCAGTAGCTTTGTGATCTCTCCCCAGTGAACACTAGCCTCTGAAACTGGTATAGGGTGAAAGAGCTTTCAAAGAGGAGTCCAACGCTACCTCGAACGTGAAAAATGGTGGCCGAAATCGACGGGAATCTACCGGAGAAGCTCACGGTGAACAGTGCCAAGGGTTTGAAAAACAGAGAACGAAAGGCTGGAAATTTTCGAAGTATGGGAACTGATATCACAATTCGAAGATCAAGTCTTCCTTATATGATTCCCACAACTGCTGAATTATTAAAAACAATCCATCGACAAAATCAGTCGACGCATTCTCTTCTACAAACAACTTGCTGCTGCCAGCAGCAACGATAGCAAAGGCCCTCTAATACAAATCAAAACGGCGTCGCAGCGACTAACCCAAACGACGTCGCATAGCGCACGTCAGCATATCTGCCATCTGCTGGTCATCCAGTCGCAAGATATAACACGCGACGCCTCCTCTGCTGGTACCGGTCGCAAAATTGAAACGCAGCGTTTCAACTAAATGAAACGGCGTCGCATAGGATACGTCATTCTATCTTCCAGCAGTTGGGCGCTACAACCAAAACAAACCAACGACTGGGTCCTCAAAACGACGTCGCCTCTACTAACCCAAACCACGACGTCTTATACTCGCTACAGGAACTATCTGCTGACAGATATAAATCAACCGTTGCTTTCCAAAACGTCACCGTTTCGAAATCCTATAGCGCGCTCCTGCTGAAATCCACGTAAGCGTTGCTATTGCCAGATCTCGCACAACGTTACGCTAACAACACCGCCTGCTGACAGACCTTGACAACCTCAATACGACAGTGTATCAATCCCCCGCGATACAAAACGCGCTAAACAACCAACAGCAAAGCTTACGTCAGCGACTTCGATGCCAACATATAGCATGACGTCATCAAATCTGCTACCAGCAGATACCTCTAAAACCAAAATTTCGAAAATCTCCAGAATTGTTCTAAGGAGGGAAATCGACCCAAAAACTACAACTCCACATCGAAACAAAGATTCTAAACCACAAAATCTCTAAACAACCGATCAATTCCAACAATCAATCATAATTAATAATTCCAGGTCTCACATTATGCATGTTTACTATGTTGAATGTACGTTTGAGTATGGTGGCCTATGAGTTGAATTATCTGGAAGCAAAAGAGGTTGATTGCTTCTCTCTACGTATAATTTATTTATTTATTTTTTTGAATGGATGGTTCTGAGGGCAATGGGTTTTAACGAAATTATGAGAGGAAAACCTGCTGGATTTCTAGTGCATTTGCAGTGATCATCAGGTGCATTTGTAGGTGTCCGTTTTTTATGGGTGGTCAGCCGGTCCGATAGACGTTTTTATTGTAAATGTCAAATTGGGCCGATATGGAGAGGAAGGTGTTGTTCTCGGGATAGAAGCATCCCCGTACAGGAGGGAGTTCTCGTGAAGCATATTTGAAGATGAATGTCGTTGGAGTAGATGCCCAGAAAAGCTATATCTACTCAAGTGTAATAAACGATCTAATATAATTTATATTTTATCTCACTTTGGCGATTATTTATCTGTATACTCATGAAAGATACAAAGATAAAGATTTTAACTATATGAATTTATTTTATATAATCTATATTTTGTTCCTAGTCGATTGAGCCAACGAAAGAAGGTTAAGGTCCGCTTGATCTTGAGGCTAGTATATGTGATGTTATGTACCATATCTTATGGTATGGACATAGAGTTGCTCAAATATTTAGATAGATGATCCAACGACTAAGTCATTAAACAACTCCCCCTCGAACATTCCACGTGGTTATCGTTCATTGAGTGGATTAAGTATGTTGTTATGATAGTATGACCTGGCACAACACATGAAGGTTTACCCGCTAGAAACAGTTTGACTAATTCACTGATTCCATGAGAACCAAAGGTGGTGAGATTGGGTCAACTTACGGAATATGTAAAAGCCAGTGCATTTTTGTCAGGATTCACTGCTCGCCTAAGTATGCGGATATTCTATACAATCTAAAGAAGTAATAGTGTACTTAGTCTCTAATTAGAGAACACATATATTTCAATGAAAAAGGTTTCATCAGTTATACATGTGATGCCACTATTTGATCTCCGCTATGTTTTACATAGCCATCAAATTATCAGCAACCCTCGATGTTCCAATGATTGTTGATTCGATCGGGATATTTGATCGATTGGTTCTTGTAAGCACTAGTAGTGATATCTAGAGATAATGAGGTGGTGGTACTAGGTGCTCTTATCTTGATTCGGTGGGTCAAATCATAAATGAATTATGGCATTCTAATTATCAAAGAGTTGATGCATAGAAAGAGGCAAATGTGTAAACCCGAATGAGAGACATCGGTTCTCATTAATCAAATAGAGTTGTGAACCTGTCTAGTTATATCCCAAAATAATTGATGATCACAGAGGTTTTGAATTTCTTGTTCCTATGTGATAATAAAATTCAATGAGATGAATTTTGAGAATAAAGATCGATATGATCATGACTAAGCTTGTAAATGACTTTACGAGCATTTGAGAAATTTTAGAGTGCTGCTGCTATAAACAATGAAGGGGGTAAACCTACCAAAAATAAGGGGCTAACATATTTAGATTCGGTGGTTCAAAAGTCTGACCTTGTAATGTATTAATGAGCAATTTAAAGGTCGGTGATATTGATAGTCGATTAGAATATGGTAAATCACAATCATGGACTAGAAGTAAGTGCTAATAGGTTTGGACTTGGTCAAGCCCATCTTGCAATTTAAGTGAGTCCATAAACTTAAATGCAAAAGGTGTGTTAAACCTAATCATAAGTTGTATTACAGAAATAAGTCACTCCTCTCCCTCACAAAAAAGATTTCACCCGCCCCTTCTCGCTCTAAGAATCAGTCGGTGCCTTGTATTTAAAGAGTTACTTTAATCTATTTATCTATTTATATATATAAAACAAGCAAGTCTACTAAAAGTAGTGAGCTATATATTCCGACTAAAACTATACTAAAAATAGAGTTTGATAATAATGCCAAAAAGTTCATCAAGATTTGATGTAATTAAATATATAAATGTCAACTTCTTTTTATCTAGATGAATTTATATTTTATTCGAAAAGAAGATCTTGTTGTAAGAATTTAAATTATGTTCGACTGAATAACATGATACTAAATGCGGAAAACGGATCAAGAATTACTTTCAGCCATTGATTCTGATGTGGAACTTTAAACAGCACAAGTAACGAACTAAAATTGCTACAGAGCCTTCTAAGCACTCCAGACTCACTATAGATGGTGTGAATGATTTTCGGTGTATGTGCTTAGGGACCCACAACCACCATTTATAGATGATTTGTGTCATCAACAAATCTATCAAGATGTGACAAATATCGATGAGATACATCTTTAGCTATCTTGATTGATTAAAATTCTTCTAGATTGTGCACATCTAAATCTCAGTATTTGACCACTTAACAAAAATAAAATGATGTGCATGATCAAATCTTAATCAAAATTTATATCTGCCGCTTAATGAGATAATATTTTTGATATTCGGATAAAAATATTTCTAATAGTCTCCCACTTGGCACATATGTATCTCATCATCACAAATGAGTAAACAAAATACACGAATCATGGCGATAAGTTCCCTAAGATCAAGTATTATCTTTCATGTATCACGATGTATTATGTTTCTCTACAGATATAACTTAATGAATAAACCTCATCTTTATTCAAGGTCCAACTTTAGTGATATTTCTCAAGCAATGAACGTGTACAGAAAATATGAGAAACATCGTAATACAATTTCATTAATAAATGAAAATTGTTCTTACAATAATAATTACAAAAGGGAACTAAGTATCATTCTGTCTACATGATCCTTAAATTTTTGCGTGGCATGCCCTTAGTCAAAGCATCGAAGATCATCAATTCAGTGCCAATGAGTTCAATGACCACTGTCTTATCTTTAACACGTTCTCTTATGGTTAAGTATTTTATGTCGATATGCTTGCTTCGACTCCCACTTTTATTGTTTTTAGCCATAAAGACAGCAGCTGAGTTGTTAGAGAATATCCTCAATGGTCTAGAAATTGAATCCACAACTCTAATACCAGAAATCAAACTCTTCATCCAAACACCATGTGATGTGGCATCAAAACAAGATACAAACTCAGCCTCCATAGTGGAAGTAGCAGTCAAAGTCTGATTTGCACTTCTGCACTTCTCCAAGATACAGCTCCACCGGTGGCAGGCCCGGTGCTTACAAACACAGATACAACACGCAAAACACGAAAGCTTAAGAAAAAGTGGCTAAAAATTTTTCTTTTGGTCTGACCTTAAAATACATTATTCAACATAGGGGTATACTCTAAATACGATTTTGAATTAAAAGCCACAACATAATACGCCCAACTAAACAAATATATACATTCCTCCAAATAAATCAAGTCAATACACCACAGCTAATCCCCTGGCAATGACTCGATATAGCACACACACACACACACACACATATATATATATATATATATAACTGGGAACCCACGCTTGGGACTGCAACAGCTGCCTCACTCACAGACCAGCTGAACTACCTGAAAAAGGCCTGCAATGGCCAACACGGCCAAAGCAGCCCCAAGGGAAACAAACAAGGTTAAACCTCAGTACGAAGAGCAAAACAACATACAACTACCAAATAAAGCATGTAACATAAATATGCCATGAAATGCATGGAGGAGAGTACAAGGCATCATCGGGGCTCAAGGAACGACTCAACAGCTGGAGGTACAATGCTCACATAAACACTCGACAGCTGGAGATACATAGCTCGCAGGAATAGCTCAACATCTAGGAGGTACAAGGCTCGAAGAACAACTCCACGACTGAAGGTACAAACAATGGTGGCCACAGGGCATGTGAGAGCGTGGTAGCTATCCACTCGTCTCAACACTTAGTACCAGAATCAAAGATACAACAACTCAACCCACTGGTGCCCAAACTCATGAGAGCATGGTAGCTATCCACTCTGACCTAGATCCAAGGTTTACTTCCAGGTTTTGGAAGAGTTTCAAGCAGCTTTTGGTACCAGATTGGCTATGATACCGCTGTTAGAGTAGATGCCCAACTAGCCAACTTGTGGCGTGTGGGTTCATAAACTCTTGTATGAAACGATCTTTATATATGATATTCGCATTTATTTATGGCATTCTTTACTTTCATTGTGTTGTATGATGATTAACAATTGCGTTGAGTAAAGACCTAGAATGCACTATAGTGTATGTTAGATGTGATAGTGGGTATGACGGCTATCATGAAACACATCTAATAGTCACTGTATATTCTGAACAAGTTCCTAGTCGA
>KV020333.1:0-13182 GCA_001598015.1 Dorcoceras hygrometricum | reverse complement strand
GCGTAACTAATCAAAACGACGACGTACCAAGGTTCCTGCTCGCACAATCAAAACGACGTCGCACTGCCTCACGTATGAAACAGATCTCAGCACTCACTGCTGCTCACGCTCATCCAGATCTCTCATCAGATTCTAGCGCTAACAGCAGCTGTCAACCCAGAAACGTTGACTAACACGTGGCATCTCTGCACTAACTCTCACATATACGTTTGTTTGCCAAACAGCTCCGTTGACCCGCGTTGACATATGGTCATGCTCCTGAACAGATTTCACCCACTAGCGAGACATCTTAAATTACGAAACGACGACGCATCACTCCTCACGCCAAGCTCGACTACTCAGATCTCGTTCGATATAAACCAGTGACTTAAAGTTGAACAGTTCTATGTCAAATCTGAAAATCACCAACTAGATTCGACAAAATTCTCGAATCTGACATTCGAAAATCCACAACTCCCGTGACTAATCCCAAACAAAATCTGATTACTAGATTAATCACTAATTGTCGAATCTCAATCCTTGCATAGTGCGCTCTTTGCCTATCGCCAAGACTTGAGGTTGGGCTAGAGTTTGTACAGATATCGTACAGTTTTCTCTTTTTGGTCATCTACAACCAGTTGGTTCTCATAATCTTTGTACAGACTTAGTAGCTGTCGGACCCATTATAGATAGAAGTGGGATTCCGAAAAGAACGGTTAATAAGGTTCAGTACGATATACGGATTGTAGATTCTTTCAGCGTGCCTCCTCCAGTTACAGGTGCTGAAGAACCATTTGTAAATATCTCTACAGATCTTGCAGATTCTCAGCTCCATCCAGATGCAGATTCAGATTCTTCCTCCTCTATTCCTATTGGTTTTGTCAATGAATAGACTGCTGATGCTCAGACTTCAATTCCCACTGCTATTGTCTCTTCCAACGATTATACAGACGTGTTTGCACAGCTCAAAGCTTAAATTGATCAGATTTCACTTGAGCAAGTGCATAATAGATTTCATAGTGAGAAGCTCAAGGCCGTGCTTTTTACAAAGATCTCAAGCCTTGAGGTTGTATTTATTACCAGGTCTGATAATCAAGACAGGGCTGTTCTTGTTCACAACGATATTCTCCATAAGGGCATTCAAGCATGTCTCATGAATTGGATGTTATTCGTAAGGAGGTCCAAGACCAGAGAGCTGCTCTTTCAAATGATCTGATGGAATTCCGTGTGCAAGAACAGGAAAATTACAATACCCTCACTGCTCAGTTATCTGAACTCGTTTCCTATATTAATAGGGGTGGTGATTCCAAAAAGGATGGAAATTAGTGGCAACCGAGGTCCTCCACCTCCTGACGATCAAAACTGACCTGGTGGAGGCAGTAGAAGTGAACCTTCGAGGAAGAGAGGAAGTGGTTCGCGGAGTAGTTCAAGACAAAGAGGATTCAGATATTGGCTTGGAGGAGACAGACAATTTTTGGTTTTTCAAGTCTTGTACAAATCTTGTGTACTTAGACATTTCGTATTGAATATATAGCAGACTTGGAGCAATTTATTTTTGTCTCTATTTAAGTCAAAGGCTGCTAAGTTTTTTCATCACCAAAAAGGGGGAAACTGTTAAGATAAAATTTATAAGTTTTGGTGATAACGAAAACAAGAATAAGAATCGAAATTAAGACTAAGATCTGAATGTTAACTATTTGCAGAAGAGAATGAAGTATTTCAGATCTGGACTATTAGTATTCGTGGCCGTATAGGGAAGAGAGTTATCAGATTTGAGCTAACAGGATAAGTATTCAGATCCGAGAGATTTGGGAACAGTATATTCAGATTCAGATCAGAACTGACCAAATCAGATGAGAGCAACCCAGATGCTATGGTAATAGATCCAGTTATATTGTTCGGAAGGTATATTTCAGATCCGAGCTTATAAGATGAGAACGGACTCAGTTGTGAGAAAAATCCATTTAGAGTATTTTCATTTATTACTTGTCATATTTCGGGAACGAATTCATATCAGAATAGTTACTTCCAGGATTCCAGATCTCACGAAGTTTCTAGTTAAAGAAATCAAAAAAGGGGTAAAGTTCAGATCCCAATATGACTTTTATAAGATGATTTCAGATCTGACAGAGAGTATTGACTATGTAAAGTACAAAAAGGGGAATATTTCAGATGTGACGACTATACGGATAAAGAGATATATCTTGTAGTTATTCACAAGAGAATTTTCGAAAAGGGAAAGGCAAGCGTCAAATATCTTCAGATATTTTCATATGACTATTTGAGAGAAATCAACGATCACATTTATGCAGAAAAATCTTGTTAGACAATTTGAATTGAAGAGACAAGATCAGTGCTACTTTGAGTATAGTTGCACAGTACGCAGAGTTGGTACAACCGATGTTTACCTTCTTTGGTATATAAGTCAACTCAGCTCTGACAAACGCAGACAAAATTTTGCATAGCATTAATGGAGCATTTAATGAGGTGATATGATGAAGATATGCAAGCAAAGGTTGTATCTACTGCCTCATTTATTGACCGCTGAAGATGAAGAGTATATATAGTTGAAGATTTCAAATGTAGAAGCTCTCGGTTACTCTCTTGAACATTCTAGATCTCGGTCGTTGTTGAATCTATCTGGGAATTTTCAAGCGCTCATTTAAAAATTTTCTATGTCCCAATGTTCAATCTCGAAGAACTTTTTTGTTCAAGTTCTCATTAGATAAATCTTCGAGATATCTTCTGGTTTACTTTTGTAAACAGGTTTCATTGTATAGAAACCAGAAGATTTACATTACTCAACTATATCATGTTCATTTTATATTCAGAATTGAGTCTGTAACGGTCGTGCTTCTTGAAACAGTTAGAAAATTACGTTGATTGTAACTTATCAAGTGCATTTGCGTGGTAGAAGTTGTAAGAGTTTACTTGGAGCGAGGCTCAATGATTGGGTGTAGACAGAGGCTGTGTTCACCAAATCTACTAGTGGAACCTTATTGAAAAGGAAGAAGGGGAGACGTAGGATCTTCAGATCCGAACTTACGCAAACAAATTCTCGACCCTTGCACTTTACATTATTTGTATGGTATTTATTATTAACTGTTAACTGCTCAATATTTTTATTTTCGCACATTTATTGTTAACCGAGAGAACAGCTTTGGACTGAGAGCCTCAGAACTGGTCACTCAGATCCGAGTTAAGCAACGCTTGTTAAAACTTTTTTAAGGTTTCGAAAAATCAAAAATCGATAGGAGTTCATTCAACCCCCCATTCTGAACTCCTAAGCTCATTTTAACTATATTTTCGATTCCATTGATCCTATCAAAACGGGATAACTATCGACCGGATATCGCAAAGATAAACGAACACTGCAAATACTTCGCGCCCACTCAACACGTCGACCCAAGGCTACAAAATGGTATCCATCTAAAGATCTATAGGATACGATCTGAGCGCCACCAACCTTGATCCAAACGGCGGTGTAACTCGATGACAATCGAAGGAAATCAAGTACGATGAATAGTGAGGGTTTTGGGAACAGTATATGCCGAAGGATCTTTGGAAGGAGATAAGAAATATCGAGTCTGAAATTTGCTAAGTGTTGGGAAACAGAATAGTATAAACGATCAAAGTCAAAGCCTAATACTACGTCCCGAGATCTGCTACAGTGAAAGTCAACCAACTCAGATCTGAGCACCACACTAGATCTGACTCCTACCAAACGACGTCGCGTAGGAGTCCCGCTCAGGATAAATAGGTCACTGCTCAACCCACTAAACAGATCTCAATCAGATCTCGCAGAACAGCTCCCGGCAAAGCTAACCCTTACCTAATCCCATCAGGTCTGGACCACAAGCCGCTCACACATCCATATCTGATCACAAGCGCTGTCCATATTTCACTTACCCAACCAGATTAGATCAGATTGCGCACACTGACCAAATAGGAGCATCCAGCTATGAGCACCATTCACGCAGGTTACTCTTACAAAAAACTCAGATCTCATATCATCACGATGTTTCCCCAAAGATGATACGCACAGCTTACCAGAAACCAGCGTCAAATATGGTATTTGCGAAACAATGTCGCATCGATTTCACTCAACCACCGTCTACACTAGTAATCCAAAACGACGTCACGTTGCATCCAACTCTCACGTAGTCCAGATCTGGACACCCAATTATTACTCAAATATGGAATCCAAGAACCGATCTACACCAAGTCACGAACCGAACCGGTCCATGCAGCTCTACCATCTCACGTGTGATTTGTTCTATGTCAAATCTGAAATTCGTCAATCAGATCACACTCATACTCTCTCTCTCTCCATCTCCGGGGTCATCTACTCAAATCTGCCCGAATCCAAAGCTGATTTCACAAACAGCTTTGACCAGTTGTCCTAGACTGGATACCCGATAATTCACAAGGCACGCTCCTCCGATTTAATCCTCATTCGGGTCTAATTTTCCTCCAACATCTTACACAATTAAATCTGGATGTTTCATATAATCTGCTCGTAACATAACATTAATTTAAATCGGTTAATTATAGTCCTCACATCCTCCCCACCTTAAGAGATTTCGTCCTCGAAATCAAATGAAAACTACAAATCAGAACTAAGGGATAACCAGAGAATCACCAGGACTAAAATATAACAATCCAACATTCCTAATATATACAAACAACCACTATCTAAAAGCACCAAAGCAAATCAACAGACAATTAATAAGATAGAAGATTACCTGGATTACTACTGCATATGCTCAAATAGATGAGGCCACTCCTGTCTCATCTTTTCTTCAACTTCCCAGGTATCTTCCCTCTACCATGCTTGCTCCATTGAACCATCACAAAACGAATAATCTTATTTATCAACTGCTTCTCCTTCCTATCCATAATCTGCACTGGATATTCAACATAAGTTAGGGTTTGATCCATCTCAACTTCATCGGTCTTTAGCACATGGGACGGATCCGGCTCATATTTTCTCAACATTGATACATGAAACACATCATGCATTACTGCTAACTCTTCAGGCAACTGCAATCTATATGACAAGGATCCAATCCTCTCAAAAATCTCGAATGGCCAAAGAATATAGGAGCTAATTTACCCTTAAGCCTGAATCTCATCACGTTCTTGAAAGGAGAAACTTTCAGAAAAAATACTCGATCGCCAACCAGAAACTCCAAAGGCATGCACCTCTTGTTAGCATAACTAGCCTGACGATCTTGTGCAGCCTTCATTCTACTTCGAATCAGCTCAACTTGATCCTTCATATGCTACACAAACTTAGAGGTAGACAATTGTCTCTCACCAACTTCTTACCAACAAATCGGTGATCTACACTTTTGATCATACAATTCTTCGAATGGTGCCATACCGATAGTCACTTGGTAGCTATTATTGTACGAAAATTCAACCAGGGATAAAGAACCCTTCCAGCTACCACTGAAATCCATCACAATTGATCGCAGCATGTCCTCCAAAATCTGAATAGTTCTCTCAGATTGGCCATCTGTCTCAGGGTGATAAGCTGTACTCATACCAATCTCAAACCCATCGCTGCTTGCATGCTCTTCCAAAATCGAGAAGTAAATCTTGGATCTCTATCAGACACTATCAAAACCGTCACTCCATGCAATCTAACCACATGGTCGACATACAATCTCGCCATCTTCTTCATGGAACATCTCACATCATAGGGAATGAAATGGACTGACTTCGAAAGCATGTCAATCACCACCCAAATGGCATCGCATCCCATACTCGAACGAGGTAAATGAGTCACAAAATCAATAGCAACGTCCTCCCAATTCCATTGTGAAACGAACCAGACTCTATAATTTTTTTAAAAAGAACATGTGCGGAAAAACATATTTCAAGTATGGCTCGTTCCCTCTTTAAAACATTTCTAAGTCATTTTATAAAAATACTTTAAGCATAAATAAAGGAATATTTTAAAATGTTAAACAACCATACTGTATAAAATCAAATAAAATCAACTGCGTCAAAATACTGAAAATAACATTTTTTAAACCAATATCAAACTGTATCAACTCAAAAATGACACTGCTGCGGTCAAGGGGTACTGCTGCAACAGATGCTCAGATGTCTTCACCGCCAGTCGATGTAAACTCATCAGCAGGGTCATCACCTGCATCATTTAAACCTAGTGAGCCTAGAGGCTCAGCATGCTCTATCGTATATCATAACAAAGTACATACTAATAAAATCGCATGCAGACACATACTTGTAATAAAATAACATCACACGAGGATCCATAGGCTGCCACTTCACCACGATATCACACGTGGATCCATAAGCTCATAAGTTGCCACTTCACCATGATATCACACGATGATCCATAAGCTGCCACTTCACCATGATATCACACATGGATCCATAGGCTCATCATACATCATCATAAGTCACAAATCATTCAATCCCTCGGGTTTTGTCCTTTAAAAGAACATGCCTTTAACATTCATAAAACATTCATGATGCATGCATTTTCATAAAATTATGCAAGTTTAAAAGCTTAGCCCGTTAATGTATATTTAATCATTTCCTTTAAAAGATTTACATACATAACATACTGATAGGATCAATATGGATCGAAAAACAGGTCTAGGAGTTCAGAAGGGGGGGTGGGGTTGAATGAACTCCTTGAATCTTAATATTCGAAACCGTTTAAACAGTTTTTACAAGCGCCTGGCTTAACTCAGATCTGATTTAGAAGATCTGAGGTATCTCAGTCCCATGTCTGATTTCTCGATTAAAAAAATTATGTGCGGAAATAAATCGATCAATCAGTGAAAAGTATAAATATAAATGCGATGCTGTAAAGTGAAAATGCAAGGTTCCGAGTTTGTTTATGGAAGTTCGGATCTGAAGATCATACGTCTCCCCTTATTCCTTTGCAGGAAGGTTCCACTAGAAGAATTTGATGCACACGGCTTCTGTCTACACCTAGTCACCGAGCCTCGCTCAAGATGAACTCCTAGCTATCTCCAACTCACGCAGATCTACTGTAGATTACAAACAATATGATTCTTTCGAACTGCTTCCCACAGCAAGTTCGTTACAGACTCAAAGATGAATATTACAATGAAATATGATGCTATTGAGTACTGTAGATCTTCTGGTCCTTTTATCAACAAGAACTGTTTACAAATGTAAACTAGAAGACAATTTGAAGGTTAAAACTATGAAGGCTGAACTTGAATGTTCTTCGAGTTGTAACACTGGACTTAGAATATTTTTGCAATGAAAGGTTCCAGTGAGTATTTGAGAGCTTTTTGATGACAAAGAATAAGCATTGTGAATCACTGATATCGGAGAGGAGCAAAAGACTTCTTCATTTGAATTCTTTTCTCAGGCTCCGTGCTAATTACTCAGCAATTAACACTTAACAAGCGCATAAACACGGAAGCTAAAATCAGGGCTTAAAAATTTTTCGAAATCATTTGGGCCTGAACGTAAAAACATACATTCTAAATATCGATAATCAAAATATAAGTTAAATCTAACTTATACAAACCAGGTAACAATAAATCTGAAGTCTAATATAAATCCTCAATACATAGAAACACGGGGCATCCCCCGGTTCAGTACATAATAAAAGTAGACTGGGACTCAAGAGAACGGGGATCGACCAGCTGTACCACTACTCTGTCCAGCCTGGCTACCTGAAGATCCTGCAAATGGGTAACACAGACCCAAGACACAAAAGCAAGAAAGCAAATACGAGGTCAAGCTTCAGTACGAAGAGCTATCAAAACAGCTAAACATGCAACATGCCATAAATCAATGCTATGAATGCATGAGGGCTATCAAAGAATCGGATAGCTAGACCAGTCCATCAAATGGCAAATCAAATCAAGCCTCTATACCACGCACAGCCAATCAGCCGGTGGAAATCGTCAGTCCGTGATCATCGGGGCCCGTCAGCCCATCACAGCTCGATGCTATACACTCGAATCCGGTAGTCACCACTCTGATGATAGCGTTGGACTTTTCGGGCACGACTCATCAGTCGATCAGTCACAACGTGGCACCCAATCAGGTCATCAAATCAATCTGTCAAGGCTCAATATGTATGCATGTATGCCAATCAATATCAATGCATAATGCATACAATCAATAAAGAGCTGCTCAATCGTACCTCCACAGCTTCAATATACCTTAACAGGTCTCTAAAACCACGTCCAGCAACTAAATCAAGTCCACGGCCCTTGAAGATCCACGGCAAAGCTCAACCAAAATCCTGGGAACTGAAATCTGTTTCAAGGCCTCGAGAATTAGCTTAACTCAAGAACAATTCTAAGCTTTAATATTCTAATACCTACAGCCAGAACTAACCTCAAGTTCTAAACATCTACGCAGGTATTATCTACAAGAACAAAGCTCAAATCAACGAGAAATGCTCACCCAAAATCTCACGCTAGCAGGAGGAACATACTGCACAGATTTATCCAAAAGCTTCGAACTCTAGCAGCTCCACGCTTCCAATCCAGCGTTAATTCAAAGTCTAAAATGGGTAGCAATCGAAAGAGCTAAGCTAGGGGAGTTCAGCGCCACCAAGATCTTCAAAAATAAAGGCTGGAAGCGACGGGAATCGGTGGTAGAAAGTTACGGTGAACAGTAGCAAGTCGAGGGTTTCAAAGGCGGAAGAGGATAAGAAATATCGGGTGCAAAATATTCTAAGTGTAACTCAACACTTGTATTTAAATCCTCAAATGAATCGCTACTGTCTAAGTCATACACCGACACAAAAAATAGATTCCAGTAAATGCAAAATAGCGCCAATCAAATTTCTCAATCCACGCTCAAATCATCAGATCCCAGCGTTAACAACAAACGCCCGCTCACAAGTCAAAACGACAGCGTTTAGGTAAAAACAGATCTCACAATAAACGCTAAAGATCAAAACGACGACGTTCTAATAAAACAGATCTCAGCGCTAAACCACAACGCTTGCGCATTAAACTAAACGACGTTGTATCTCAAAACAGATCTCTCCTCAAAATACAACGCTAGCGCTTAAAAACAGATCTCTCATCTAAAAGTCCTACACTAGACGTCAACTCTACGTGTTGACCAAGATGTGAAATATGTTTTCGTCAGCAGATCTCATCACGCAACTATTACTCGTGCTCGATACAACGAAACCAGATCTCTCAATCCAGCGATCACACGCTACAGTTCCGTTGACCAACTTTGACATATGAAATTCACGAAAGAATAGCATATTCATTTCCGCGCCATTCACGACAAACCAGATCTCACCAAAACGCAGTGTCTCACCTTCTTCTCGCGGCAAAACACACTAACACACAGGGGACCACATCTCTATTAAAATTCGATCAATTCAACATCATTTCTCAACTAAAATACGGAAAACTCCAACTAGAGATCTGAATTTTCCCAAATCAGATTTCATCAAAAATTCGAAATTCCAGAATTCGAAATTCTTAATTTCCGTGACTAATCTAATCCCAAAATCCGATTAATCACTAATTTAGAAATCTGATTCTTCACATCTTCAGCCTTTCATACTCTTTGTCTTCAACGGTCAATAAATGTATCCAATAGAGATAAACTCCTTCGCATATCTTTAACGTATCATAGCATTTAATGCTCCATTAATGCCATGAAAAAGGTAAACTGCGCTCGTCAGGGCTAAATTGACTTACATACCAAAGATGGTAATCATCGTATCAAGCACTCTGCGTACTGTGAAATTTTATCCAAAATAGCTCTGATTCTGTCTCCTTAATTCCAGGGTTTTATACGATTAAATCATGACCGTTGATTCTCCTCAAATAATCATTTTAAAATATCTGAAGATATTCGAAGCTCACATCTGTCTCAATATATAAAGCTGAAAGTCACTCTCTTTATATATCTTAATCATATCTGAAGTATCGTCGATACTCTGTCATGTCTGAAATGTTAGCAACTTCTGAAAGTACACTGTTCCTAAGTCTGATTCAAACATATATGATAACCTCGAATCTGATGTACTCTGCTTGCTCTGTAATGATATCTGAAATGCTTATACCTGAAGTAACTTGTGTAAAGTTTTTTTATATTTGATACTCTCAAATCTGAATAATACCACTTGAGTCAATATAACGGAATCTGTTACTGAGATGTCTGAATCAATTCTGAAACTACTTTGCTCTAGATCTCTTACTGTAGCTTCTGAAACAAATCTGAATCCCTTCAAAACTGAAATACTGTTCAGATAACTGATGACACCGATTACTCAAATAACCCGATATATTGAGAACTTAACTCTGAATTCCTCAACCCGATAACTGAATACTTGACTCGATATCTGATCAATTTCCAAATAGTCAACTCAGTGTCAACGCAACTTACCTCAGAACTCCCGAATCTGAAATCTTCAATACAATGGTGTGACGTCGTGGAATTTGAAAAGCGCCTTTCTGTTATCCTCTACGAATACTTAAGATCAGTTTAGTCTTATTTTGTTATCACCAAAACTTATAAATTTTATCTTAACAATTTCCCTCTTTTTGGTGATGACAAACTTAGCAGCCTTTGACTTAAAAGATACAAAAATAAATTGCTCCAAGTCTGCTTATATATATATTCAATAAGAATCACGGTACAAAAGATTTGTACAAGAACTGAAAAACTAGATAACAATCCATATTCAGATCTATTCATTTAGCCAGTATCTCCAACTTTTCTGCCTAGATCCACCGCTTCCTCTTTTTCATGACGGCTCACTCCTGCTACCACTATTACCACCATCTCCAGATCCCGGTTTGCTTCTATCTTTAGGAGGAGGAGGTTGACCTCGGCCATGGCTGCTACTCACTTCCCCCTTTTTGGTCATCACGGCCCTTAGTGACAAAGGCTATGAGTTCGGCAAGATTATCGCGAAGGGTAGCGAATTGTTCCTGTGTTTCCACACGGAATTCAAATAAATCATTGCGAATAACAGCTAGTTTATAGTCAAATTCGTTAGATAGATCTCTGACTTCCTTACGAATATTAGCCAAGTCCGTCGAGAAAAATGCCACTTTGAGCTCGAACGTGTTGCTTAAACTCATGTACTTCAAAGGATAAGGTAGTTTTCTGAATTTGAACTTCCTGGCGAATGCTTTTAAAGTGACCTCAAAGGTCTTGATCTTGTTGAGTACGAGTGTTGGCAGAGGCTTTCTCAAGATCATTGATTCTGGATAAGAGATGGTTCTGAAGATTGCCAATGTTGCTTTGAGTTCGCAATTGCTTGATAGACAGCTGGGAAATAGAAGCCCGTAACTGAGCAAACTGTTCAGAGAGATCTGTAGTAGGAGCAGCAGTTGTAGACAAGAGTATCTGTTCAACAACTGTTTCAGTACCCAAAGGAATGTTGTCTGTATCAAAATGCATTGAAGATTCGGTAGATGGACTCTGCTGCGAAGAAGGCAAGGAGATATCTGAATTTCGTGGAGAAACGCGAACAGAATCTGTAGGAACTGATGCAATATCTTCATCTGTGTGGTCTGTACACTAGGTTCTGGAAGAACTGAATCTATAATCTGTATACGATATGAAACATTATCTACAATTCTTCGTGGAATACTTCTATCTCCCGAAACTGGTCCCACTGGCACCAAAGCTGTACAAAGATTAAAACTTCTAACTGGCTTCAAACACCCAAACATCGAATACCGCAAAACTTCTATACAAACCCTGTACCAACCCCAAGTATTAACAGCAGGTGGTGTTGAATTCTGCAGACATTGAATTGGCTCATAGAAGAAGCTAATTGGCGCCAGAGAGTCTAATGAAATTCGTTGGGGCAACTGTTCCCAGAATTGAGAAACAGGAGCTGCACAACCACTTACCCAGCGATCGTACCCGGCTTCCACTAGCCACGACCCTTCAATAAGCCTTAAATTCCGAATCCAACATGTTGAAAAAATGGTTTTATGATTCCTGGGAATATAAAAACCTCGATCAAAGGTTCCTTCAAACAACATTGAACAACACGGCCTTGTCCATTCTAGCTGGATTGCTTGATTCTGTGTCAGCAACTCTTTCACAGAAGTATTATGAGCAATGGATAATAAATCGATAATTTGAATGTCATAGCCGACTAAGGTTGGCCGAAACTAAAATTTGCTCTATGGGACTCCAAAAATTTTCGCAGCAAAAGTTCCTTGTACTTTGCAACTATGTACAATCTCCGTTGAAGAGCAATCTGAACGGAGTCTGTTTCACCCCACATTAAAACTTTCTCCTCATTGGATGAAATACCATTAAGAGATTTCATAACCGCTAAATGACGAAGGCTGAAAGAACTAAAGAATGCAGCAACGTCATCTATTACCCTTTCTCTCAATTGAACCAAAAATTCAATGTCTCCGCAAATTAAGTGAAACATCTCACGGGCCGGATGCCCTTTAATTGTGTCGGGCTCGTCAAGGGGCGCCTTCCCCTTATCAGCTAAAGAAATCTTGGGGAGATTTTCCTTGAAAAAATCCCCGTTAGCAACTCCTGGATTTGAGATGCCATTGCTAAATTTTATTTTCACGGGCTTGGCAGCAAAAACTGATGGAAGCATCATACCTCAGGGATCCGCTTCAATAAGTCATCGATGGACAGTGACTCTTCATCTAAAGGAAGCTGTCCCATATCTGCCGCTGGTTCTAGATCAATCTCCTTTTCTGTTGCAGGCTCAATAAGCAAAAAATCAGTATCCATGTACTTCACAGAGTCTTCCTCCATATTTGTCAAAACTGTTCCCATCGCTGTACCCTCGGCAAGATCTGGTTGTACCACATCTGTTTCCAATTTTGCAGTTGCAGCAATCACTTCTTCAATGATATTGTCGACGTCATCAACAGATGTCGTTTCCTTCTGTTTCACTACCATTGTCTCCACAGCTGGCTCCTTCTCAACAATTTCATCATCAGCCAGTTGTCATCCTCAGCTTTCTCTTTGGTGCTCTTCGCTTCTGAGCATGAGAACGCTAAGCAGGCACAACAGAGATAGGTGCAACAACCTGCATTGGTATGGCATCTTGTGCCATTAAGCGCCAGATCCTTTTCTTTGGAGACTGCTTTCCCAGATGTTGTCCTTTTCTTTTTGACAACAGTTGCCTTAGTAACAGCAGCTGGTCGCTTCTTCGACACAGCCTTCTCAGCAACTACCTCCACCATGTACATCATCTGC